>CM053742.1:115694325-115719905 GCA_028658305.1 Pachyuromys duprasi
TCAGCACCATTGGTTGAAGATGCTTTCCTTTTCCTTTGCGTGGTTTTAGCTTTTGTCAAAAATAAATTTTCCATAGGTGTGTGGGTTTATTTTTGAGTCTTTGATTCGATTCAATTAATCCACAAGTATGTTTGTCCACATAAATTGTACATATTATATGAAATGATACTATACACTGAACTACATGTATCTTTTAGTTTATACATAGAAGCAAAAAATTAAAACCAAAAAAAATTGTAAAAAATTTATCATTGGATGTTTATTTTTTGCATTATTTTCATCCTAAGTCAAGAGACAGCCATAAAAATTTTAGTGCTGTTAGAGAGATCTTTATAACCCACATGAGTATTGCAGCTCTCAATAGAAATAAAACTTATTACAACTTTTACTAAAAAATGAGAGATGTGACCTATCAATTCAGATGGCATTCTCTGTCACCAACTACATTAAGGGCCACACAGAAAGGCAAACTTCTATTAAAAAGTGAAGGTGAGAAAATAGTGTTTGCTTTCCAAACTTAGCTATCTCTCAGTGACATATGCACCAACCAAGGACCATGCATGGAGAGGCCTTTGGCCTCTTATTAAGATGTAGCCAATAGTCACCTCAATCTCCATGTGTGTTCTCTAGTTAGGGAAACAGCGTCTGTCTCTGACATGTACTCTATTGTCTGCTCTTCAATTACTTCCTCCTGGTAAGGTGGC
Organism: Pachyuromys duprasi; assembly: GCA_028658305.1. Lineage (NCBI taxonomy): Eukaryota > Metazoa > Chordata > Mammalia > Rodentia > Muridae > Pachyuromys > Pachyuromys duprasi. The sequence continues at coordinate 115,695,030 of CM053742.1, forward strand.
CTTCCCCAGGGCTAAGATGAAGAGTATGCAGGCAGTCCTGATAAGACTTGGTATGCTGGAGTCACTTCTTAGGGGAGGAGGGCTCACAACTTCCAGAAAACTAAGGAGAGAGATGTTGGGGGGTGGGGGAAGAAAAGGGAGAGTATGTGGGTCCAGGAGGAGATGAGGGAGGAAGCTAAGATTGGGATGTAAAGTTAATAAATTATAAAAAAACAGATTTAAATTAATAAAAAGTAATAATATTTTTATGTTTCAAAAAAAGAATCATGTCCAGAAGTAAATATAGATTGTTAGTAAAGCATACAAGTTCAGTCTATAGCATGAGAACAAGAAAAGGGAGGAAAATAGGCCAAAAAGGATATGGTAGAAAATAAACCTAGTAATCATTTACCTGTCTCCTAAGAGACTGGTCACTGTTATCATTCATACGCACCAATAATTTGCACCTTTTTTTTCTATTTTCAGCTACTTTGCTGTATTTTTGAATCCAGAATCTGTCTAAGAAGCTCAGGCTGTTTTTGGGTGCACCATGTCCTCCAGGCTGACCTGAATTTCCCATGACAGACTATTTCTGTTTTACAAATGGTAGTATTACAGGTAAGCCTTATTCACAGCTTTACATTTGGTGTAATATTTGGTATAGTTATAGGTATTTTATGCACAGTGTACAATTTGGTGAAATTATAGATTAAGAAATAATGAAAAACATTATTTATCTTAATGTGTGAAAGTAACATAATTCTATAGCTAGCATGAGTCCACATATTAGTCCAAAGAGCAACATAGTATATACTCACTTATAAGTGGATATAAATAAATAAATAAAATACTTAGGTACACAGACATGTACATTAAATAAATAAAAATTAGAAGAGAAGAAACCAAAACAAAAAGTTATGCTTAGGTAAAACATGTATATTATAATGGACAAAAGTATAAAGGATACACACACACACACACACACACACATATATATATGAAATATAAAGAATTTCATCTCTAGTCTTCCTAACTTATATAAACATACAGGAATCTATAGACCTAAAGAAGCTAATCAACAAAGAAGTTGGTGTAAGACCCTCCCGGGTTTCGGCACCACTATTGGGGACAAATAAAATAATGATGATAATGTACACAATAGATTTTATATGAAAGAGGTTTATTAGATGGAGATGAAAAGAGAGAGAGAAGGGAGAGCAGGACATGATAGGGGGAAAGAGAGAGGGACACCCAGTCAGAGAAAAGGGAGAGGCCAGGGAGCCAAGAGGTGTCAAGAGAGAGCAAGAGGGCAAGAAACCACATGCAGGGTTGCTCCCTTTAAGGGGCAAGGTATCCATGCCTTCCAGATGTGGCCACCTGGCCAGCAACACATGATGACATCATAAGTTGCTAGGCATCACAAAAGCAGGTGTCTAAGTACTAACATTGGTCCCTAGGAAAGATGCTTAATTCTCATTCAGAAAGGAAAACAGGATAGAAACCTTAAGCGGTAAAAGAGGGGGTACAGGATGTGAGCCTGCCACAAACGTCCTCTAAAAACCTCCACCCAGGAGAGGATTGAAGCAGATGCAGAGGCTCACAGCCAAACTTTGGAGAGAGTGCAGGGAACCTTATGAAAGAAGGGAGGTATAATGGACCTGGAGAGGAGAGTAGCCACACAAGGAGATCAACAAAGCCAAAGAAAGCTGGGCCCGGGGGGGGGGGGGGAGCTGCAGAGACTGATGCATTATTCCAAGACCATACATAGAGCGGACCTAGAGCCCATGCTCAGGTGAAGCCCATAGACATCTGAGTCTCCACATGAGTCCTTTAGTAAGGGGAGAAGAGACATTCTCTGATATGAACTTGGTTGCCTGTTCTTTGTTCACTTCTCCCTGGTGGAACTACTTAGCCAGCACACAGGGGAAAGGGATCCAGGCTGTCCCTATGGAACCTTATAGATCAGGGTCAGACAGTAGCAGAAGAGGACTTCCCCTTCAGTGGACTAAGGAAGAGGGTTAGAAGAGAAAGAAGGAGGAAGGGTGGGACCATGAACAGATGAGGGAGGGGCTACAACTAGGATACAAAGTGAATAAACTGTAAATCATAATAATAATAAAATAAAACAATCTAGACCATTTGAGAAATATATTTTAAATGTATATGTTACATACTGTTTATATGTTATGCTAAATATGCTATATATTCTTGTATTATATCAAAATAAAATAAATCTTTCATTTTTCCTAAAAGTTTCTATATTCAGAAAAGTTCAGAGATTTTATAAAAGCATACCTCTGATTATCAACATCAAGGACTGTACTAAATAATTGCTTGAAGTAAGAAACAAACTTTTTAGTAGTATGTGTCAAAGTATAAGTGTATCCATAGTAAGCAGCCAACCTTTTTTGAATTCAAATAAGACTTTTACTAAACTATGATTAGACTCTTACAATGTAACTGTAATGATTATATATATTATTACCCCCCAAATTGACTCTACCTCATAAGATTTTATTTCTATAAGAATTTTTTTCATGGTATAGAACAAATAAAAGATTCACTGTGAACTTCTAAAAATCACAGTGTAGTAGCATACAAACAAAACAATATAGTAGACAGAAGCCATTATAGTATACTTGATATACCTAATAACTTTTTGTTTTGTTTTGTTTATTTTTTATATTTATTTAATTTACATGTCTGTATACCTAAACTTATATGCATTGTGTGCTTCCAGAAAAGAGCACCAGCTCTCTTGTGACAGACAGTAGAAGTAGGTGATTTTGAACTACTATGTAGTTACCAGGAACCAAATCTGTATCCCCTGCAAGAGCAGTAAGTACTCTTGGGCACTGAGTCATCTCTACAGCCCCTGCTTTTGTTTTGGGAACAGGATTTTACTTTGTAGCTGAGGCCCACCTTCCTTCTACATCCTGGGCTTTCTTTTACATTCTCATCACTAGTGCTGAGATTTCAAGACTGCATCAAAACAATTCGGTCAAATCACTGCTTTGATAACAGAATCTAAAAACCAGTAGACATCAAGCTAGGAGATTGAGTTTAGTGTAAAAATTTTAGAATTCCTAGTCTTATAATAATATATATATATATATATATATATATATATATTATATAAAAAGAAACACTAGGTTTTTTGTTTTGTTTTGATTTTTAATGATCTAGTAAATTAAAAAATACAATTGCAAAGCAGGTATTTCAAAATATGAAACAAAAGTATCTTCCTTGCCAAAAGAGTTTTCTAGCATCTGTTGCAACACAGAACCTTATAATGCAATTGGGAAGACTAAGGACCACATGCTAAGAAAGTAAAATGTAAAATGTGAAGCATGGTATTGTTTTGGTTAATGAATTTTATTCCAAATGTTACAGAAGTGACTTATGAACTTTTTCCCCAGAAGATCACTTGCACATATTGCACATGTACATTTCAGTTTAACATGATTTCTGTGTAATCTAATAAGAAAAGTAGATTCTCTCACACACAATATTCAGATGTTAGAAAAAGAATAAACTTCGATCAGTCATTTACAATTGTAAATAGTAAATCTTTTGGCAAAATTTTAAATATATATTTCAAAACTTTAGGACTTTGGTTATACTATAAATGTCACATAGTATTACAAAATTATGAAAAAAATACATTTTTACATTTTTTGCACTTCTGCAGAACGGTTTAGTTGGTAAATATCTAGTCTTAAAAGTATGAAGATCTCACTTTGATCTCCAGAAACCATGCAAAAAGCTGAGCATGGCATCATGCTCTTTCACATTAAGTCACGGCATAGTGTACGGGCAGATTCCTGGAGCTATCTGGCCAGCTAATATTTTCTACTAACCAAAGGTCCAGCACAATTTGTCCTCTTACCTCCTCACACAAGTCCAGACACATGCCAGGATATACATGGCACACACATGAACATACACATACAAATAAATAAATATAAAATAAAGAATTTCATCTCTAGTGTTCCTAACTTGGCTTTATAATATAGTGACAATATAAATGAGTGTAATCTTGAAAGTACAGTATAATTACTATTGCAAGAAATACATAAAATTTCAGACACTTTATTGCATCCATAAAAATACTATGACCAGTCATCCCAACGAATGAAATAAAAAAAATAACAAAGAAATGAAAAGGAAGGACAGGATTGGTCTTAGTGTGGAAGGGGATATTTATTTTGCATATGAAGGATACATAGCCAGAGGCAGGAACATCTGGGAGAATCCAGATTGAACTTGGCTCTGAGCTAGGCAGGTAAGGAGATAGGAAGGAGGGCAGAATGAAGAGCCAGGAAACTAAGAGATGAAAGGGTAGACAAAAAGAGACAGGTAACCGAAATGGCTAGATTTTATATAGAAGGGCCACTAGGGGAAGAGCAGCCTAGACACTGGGCTGGAGAAGTTTAGGGTAGGGGACACTGTATGCACTAGTAACAGGTAGGTGCTGAGAGATGCTAGGAGAACTGGTGGCCAGGTCTGCTTTGATGTGTTAAATAAGTACCTTAGCTGTTTGTCCTGTGTTTGAGACCTAAAACCTAAATATTTATTATTTTGAAAGAAGCATAATGACATATTCTATGAAACATAAGAAATACACTAGAAGAGATGTTCCTTTGTGGATTGTCACTAAACTATCGATAAATTTGGAATAAAGAGCAACAAAAGTCAGCGTTTACATGAAGGTAGTATTAGTTATGCCATGTCAAAGCACATTAATCCATGGCCTAAACCTTTATAAACAAAGAATTCAAAATGTAGAAACACTCTATTGAGTAATAAAATTTTTCAAAGAATATAAAAATTAATACCTGGTTTCAATAACTTTACAGAGATGTATAAGTACAGACATTATCCACAGAAATAATTACTAATTAATTAATTTGAGTAGTAGATATACAAATGATTCTATGGGACAATGTTTCATAGAATGAGATGAGGCTTAGGACAGTCACAGATAATGTTGTAGTTATAGTGCTTCAATTGGATTATTGAAGATGGAAGCAGTGAAAGCAAAGTTAGATGGAAGGACAGAATTACAGAAGAAAGAAGTTGAGCTAATTAGAAATCCTAAGTGAATGAGCAGAATTGTATCGGAGAAAGATTTCATGCTGTTTATAACACTACACAGCTCAAATCTTTTTAGGTGATACTTGCTGGCATGCTGAAGACTCTAGCCTTCTGTTTTATTCCCCGTACCACAATAACAGTACATAGTGAACACATTGCTCATAGAGAATTCGCATTGCTCTAAATTCTACTACATTAGAAAATTGAGAATTGAACAGCCTATCGAATAATGGCCTTGGACCATGACTTTCAGTTATGCAGTTATTAAATTCATAATTGTTGCATCTCCATATAGCAATTGCTAGCCTGCATATGTATTTCAGTACTGCAGATATTATGAACAATCTTATTTGCTAATGCCAACTAAAGAAAAACAAAATATTTTAGATTTATTCATATCGCCCACATTCAGGTGTGACCCAGAAAATCGCTTGATCCCAGCAGTTAAAACAATGACTTTAAGTTTATGAATCCAGATACTTTCTCAAAAATAATTTTAAAATAAATTAAATCAAGTAGCTCATATAATTAATTAGTGGAAGCCAGGGCCAGAAGTTGTGGAAAATGAATGATTGTGGCCAAAGGTGAAAATTTTCAGATATAATCAGAATAAGTTTTGGAAATCTCATGTATGGAAGTAAGAGCATAGTTAATTATATTCTATATTCAATAGTCAAAATTTTCTGTGACATACCCTCATCTCTTCATTAATCTCACCATAAAAACCGATGACTAAGGGAAGTTAGGGATCTAATAACTAATTTAATTGTAATAGTAATTTCACAATATATTAAAAAATCACAGATATTATTTTCATTTGTCAGTCACAGCTCCCCAAGCCTGAAAAAATAACTCGGCATTATTTTCAGTTTACACTTACTGAACTTAGTTATTTCTTCCTGTTTGACCCTGGGAACAACTGTCACAGAGAAAGAGTGTTCTTGGATATGAAAACGTAGGGCCATTGTGGCAGAATACTGTCCTAAGTGTACAGTCACTGTAGGAGCATAACTGTTCCTGAAAAGTTCTGGTGTACAAGCCATTCCCTACTTCCTAATGTCCATTTGATACCAAGAATAGTGTTTTTTTCATCTCTAGAATGTCAGGAAATACACAGCACTCTTCCACAGAAAGGGTGATCTGAACTCAAAATCAATCACACACAAAATTTCCCTTGTATAACCTTATACTGTGAATCAAAATGGAAGCAAGAAAGATGGAATAGGCTTACCCTCTCAACCCTGACTGTTTTTGAAATTTAGACAATTCAAGTCATTATTCATGGAGTCCTAAAGGAGAACAGTATGCCTGATCACTGTGAGAGCCAGAAGCTCTCTAATTTGTATCCTCACTTTGGCTGAGAATATTAGATATGTTCAGGTTGAAGAGATTCAGAAGTCTTGCTCAAGTAATTCTAAAAAATGTAACAGTTTGAATAGTAATTGGTTATTTAATAATTCTGTTTGCAGCGCCTGTATAAGTTAGAAGAGGACCAACTGCCTTAATTAGTGCTACATAAGAAAATCCCCACCTGCATATGAGCTTCAAAGTCCCCTCAAAATGCACTTACAAAACTATTGGATTCGTGATAAAATTAATGAGATAACTTGAGTTTCTGAAATGATAAAGTTTTGTCATGTGATAATTGATATGGTGTCCTTAAAACTCTCTTGCAATTAATTTTTTTGAGTAGTCTCAGCCTTGGTTTTCTTGTATCATGCATATTTTACTATCAAAGCCAACTTGTCTATTTGTCAGTTTCTTATGCTGTTTTTTATGCATTGGCACCAGTGTCTATAGTGGTATGGTATTTGCTTTCTCAATTTATAAGCTTGTATTTTCTTTATGAGCAAAAGCTTCCTCCTACAATTACTATTACTGCTTACTACAACTTCCTTGCCAACCAAAATGTCTGTAATTCCCTACCATTTCACATGCTATTTTGACATATAGCCTAACTGGATTCAAACTGACTACTTGAGTGTCACATGCAAAGACGAACCTCACAACTACAATCCCTGCATTATACATACGAATACATGCATTATACATTTATGCGTGCCTTGTACTACAGATATTTATAAAATCAAGTTTATATAAACCTATTATATCTGGCTGCATAAAATTGGCAGGACATGGCAGTAATATGATTCAATCATATCACTGAATCTCTGAAAGGTTATGGAAAATATACATATATAATCAAGTATATACTATATTAACACGTATATATTCCATAATCCTCAAGCAAGAGTTATAACTACTCTGTTTTTTTCCCTAATTGTCTGCTTCTCTTTTCTAAGGAAACAGCAATATAGCATATATATCTGCACAAATAATCAGTGTCCATCTTTACCTGGATCCCACCCTTGTAAATATTTTTTTCAGAAAGAATGTATCACAATAGGGGTCAAAATCACAAGAAACAAAGGCAAGTTGTTAGAGACCAATGCACTGAATACATTTATTTAGAATAGATGCCGAAAATAGGGTTATGTATATTCACTTTATCTGCTGATCCATGATCCCTCTGTTCAGATATTGGGTACCTGGCACATATTCTTACATCATTCCTTTTTAGACTTCTTAAGTTTTTATAGTCACAAACTCCTTTTTCCTTTTTTTATTTACTAAACAGAGCAAAGTTACCTTGCCTGTATTCCCTTAACTCACCTCCTTCCTCTATATGTTAAGTTTCTTGGTCTCAACTAATCTGCTTTTTATCACACTAGCTACAATTAGACATAGAGATTTCAGAAAGCATGAGAAAGTAGATAAAGTGAGATGAAGAAAGGCAAGGAAGCAATAAAGTGTACATTAGTAAGCATGGGACTGCTGGGGACAAGTAGCCCTCAATCTCACTGCTCAACTCTAAAATTCTGTGAAGAGCACCACTCATAAAGGCCCAACAAAAGATGAAGTGGCTAGGTGAGTGTTTCAAGGGCTCCCACCTCTAGTGATTAAGGGTCTCTTTTGTGGCATTAGCATTTTCCTTTGGTGTATTCTGGATGAGTCTTCCTTGGAGTAGAAAAATTTCTAAGGAGTTCAGAAATAGAGAAAAACTTTGGAAGCGCATGTTTCCCAGAGTTCAAAATATAAAAAGAAACCAAAATAACAAGAAAAACCAAAACAAAATCTAACACGATAATAAGAATAGGCTAACTGGAAATTTCTTAACTACAACTGCTTTTTTATGTTTCAAAAAATACGCATATTCTCTTGTTAAATGCGATATATCTAGCCCTTTGTGGGAAAAAAAATCACATATTCATGTTGTTTTGTGCTTCTCTAAAACCAACAGACATTTTTTCAGAGTTCTGGAAATGTTTAAGGTAAGTGCAGGAATCTGTCAGTATTTTGGTAAATATTATCTGATGCATAACTATAATTGAAAAAATTCAAACATCAGGGTAGTTCACAGAAATTATCTTTTAAATTGGAATGTCTTCACATGTGGCATACATTGTTTTTAGTATTGTTAAGCTTATGTTTGACATTTGTGATTACAATGCTGTTTAAGGCATAGAATCTATTGAATAAACAATGTACTTTACTGTATATGGTAATATGCATATTCAGTGAACTTATTTAAATTAAATAGATAGTTATACTGTTTAAATAAGAAAAGGTGCATATATAAATCTCACATTACATCCCTTAAATTTGTGTCTTTTTTAAAGGTTAAAACAGTAATTTAAGGTATATTTCAGTGTAATAAGTGAATGCAGCTAGCCATCACGGATACTTTCACAGTCTTTAACTATATTGTGAGAACTTTTTGTCATTGCTCTTTATGTAGGGGATTAGTAGAAATCACTACTGTTCATTTTCTAATATTATTTCAAAGAGACTTTCTTATTTCTATATTTCTTTGAAAATTTAGTGAGAACATCTGCACCCCTTAGTCATTTATCTCCCATTGGACAGACACTGCCCTTTAACTTTCAAAAAAATCTTTCCATAATATATTTTCAAAATTAGTGAAGTTTAACTAAAAAGAACTTTCCCACAGGTTCCTGGATTACAACTTGAATATGTTTTTAAGCAAAGCAGAAACTTATTTTTGCTTCTGGCAACATGAAAGTATTCCATGTAGAATCTAAGAAGTTGAAATCTCTTCTACTCTTTCCATTTTCCTCTCTTGCTCTCTTAGGCAGTATCCACACTTTCCATAAGATGGAGCAGCAACTGAATTTGAGCAATCATCAAAAAAAAAAAAAAATCCTCCTATTACAGTTTTTTTTTCTTTTTCTTTTTCAAGTTCTCACTTTAATTTCAAGGGCTGGCCCCCAAACTACATGTGTGTGTGTGTGTGTGTGTGTGTGTGTGTGTGTGTATGCTTTCCTCTGTGCCCGTATGTGTCTGTATCTGTCTGTGCATCTGTTTGCATGTACACTCTTGTGCAAATACACATGTACTGCTAAAGAGATGACTTCTGCCTTACCATAAAAAAATTTTTAAAAACCTAAAGATTGTCTACTCATGGTGGCACATATTTTTAATCCCATTGCTTAGGAGGCAGAGGTCTGTGACTCTCTGTGGGCTCAAGGCTAGTCTAAACTACATAGCAAGCTCCTGACCAGCCAAAGATATAATAAGACATTGTCTCATAAAAAGACATAGTCATATTTGGAAACAATATTCTGGAACTCTTAAAAGATAATTAATTGAAACTCTGTATCCATACATATATGATGTGAATCTTGGCTGAATAATAAACATAAACTTAAAAAAGAGAAAAAATAGTAAAAAGAAATAAAAATAAATAATCATAAATTTGGTAAAGTTAATTGATGGTTGTATTCTGAAAGTTATAAATGAGTTTTAAATGAAACAAACACAATAAAATAAAATTAAAACAATAAAATAAAAGTAAAAACAAACACAAGCCAAAATGCCAGAAGTTCTCACATTAAATTGTCTAAAAGCTACCAGACAAAATGTCATAAATATTATTCACCTAAATTGTAATAAGCAATACCAAAAGTAAAATAAAACTCTCATCTTTCAGGAACATTTGTTTGTTCTCATTGATCCTTTTATTTAGCTTACGTATTGAGTTCAATTGTTAAAGATTCTATGATGATAGACAAAGGATATGAAAGAACAATACAGTGTTAATCCCTCTTCTAAAATATACCTTAATTCTTAAGAATGGCTTTGTTTTCATAAGTAAAGCCATTATTTAGTAAAATAGACAAGCATTATCTATGCTAATAAATCAGTTGTTTCTTTAATCATTAAAGAGTTTTGTTTTCTTTCTTTTTTCCGTACTTCAACCCCTCCCAGTTCCACCTTCCCTCCCTCTTCTCCTCCCATGCCTTTCCCCCAGTCCACTGATAGGGAAGGTCCTCTTCCCCTTCCATCTTTATTTCAAGATGAACTTATCAGTGGGCCAGGCCAAAACAAATTGTTTGATTCTAAGCCTCACCCACAGTTCATTCAGTTGAAATAGTATTTGAATTAGGAAAACACAGAAATGCCAACAAATCTGTGATGATTTTAATAGTGTGTGCTAAGACTGGCCAAAACAAAATACACAGGGAAAATGTAAATAAATAGGTATGCTGCTTTAACATGTTAATTGAAATTGAAAATATCATTGTAATAACACTTTTTACATCTTTAAATGTTTATGTACTCCAACTCTAAGATATGAATATCTACAATATATGAACATATAGATTACATTCCATTAGAAAATGTGTATTTCCTTTGAACTATATACTCCATAATATATCCATAACTTAAATTTTACCAAAAAGTGTGGGCCATAATGAATGAGCATATAATCTGAAATGAACAGCAAAGGTATAATTTTTGAATCCTTGGCTTTAGGTATTAATATTTTCAATGCCATACTTTAAATTGTTCAGTCTTTTCACAAATTGAGTATCTAAATTGTGGCTCCAGTAGAGTGAGTTGGAAACAGTAGTATATACCGACTCAGACAGAGAGAATTAAATGCAGTATAAGAAAGCACTCATATAATAAACAAATCATAGTTTATTTTATTTAATAAGGAAATAATAAATTCTTAAAGAGAAGTCACAGAGCATTAGATTCAAAAGAGTCATTAAAAATTGATTGTGTACCTATTTGAGACTTAATGACCAACGGTTCATTTCAATCAACAACAATTTCAGTTATGTAATTTTAGTTGTAATTTCAGTTGGAAGGTAGCTCTTTAAAAATATATTCAGTAGTTTGAGAAGAATTAATAGAATAGATTCCTCAATTTGGGAATAGATATGTGTTTGTTTTCTTGTATACTAGGAAACTTTCAAACACTGCATAGATACTGTGGGTAAGGAGTCAGAAAGCTGCTTGCTGCCTCTTCTTAGTGTTCTGTTATGTGTCTTTAAATAGCATCAACATTCTCTCAGAAACTCGCTAGAAATGTAAATTCTTGGACACCACTCACAAAGACTATATTAGTTAGTGTGGGTATGGGGCCCAAGAGCTTTATTTTAATAAATTCCTATAGCAGTTTGGCACTCAATGCAGGGTTAGATCCACTAATGTCATGTCTCTTTTACCGGAGTTTATGTGAAGAATAGAGGAGGGAAATTATGGCACAGGGATTTAAGGGAAACAGTCAATCAAAAAAATAAATCAAAGACTATGTATGCATATGTAAGTTTTTAAGTTATTTTTCTGTTTATTTCCTCCTTAGCTTCTACATGCATTTAGAGATAATCTCAGCAATGTCAACAAGCTTGGTGCCATAGTTCAAGCTGTGAGGGTTCAATAAATAGGTCAGCAAACATTACAGATCAACAGAGCTTTTGATGAAATGTCAAGCAAGAGAAAGCTTATCTATATTTTGCTCAGCTTGAACTCATAAACCATTAGCTGGCCTTTGTAATTCTAGGACAGTCTGTCTGATAAACAAAATACAACTATTAATATTTTTAAGTTTAGAATTATATTATTAAAAGGCAAATTGTAAGTAAGAAATGTCAAATGAAAGACAAGGCTACAAAATTAGGCTAAGCTTTTTATAAATAAATTTAGAGAAAGGTTGATATCCAAATAGACTTTGAAGTTTAGGCTGTCTTTTTTTTTTTTTTTTTTGCTCTGATGTTCCCCAATTTAAAAGGCATATTTAATTGCTTAATTTTAAATCTTTCAGTTTATGTTCCCTCAAGAAAGCCTATGAATCTGTACAATACAATAAAAAAAACTTGCCCAAAACACGAATCTACTAGAAATTTATAAAAATAAATAACTGAGGGTTAAATATATTCTACATATATTGGTCATATGTATTGACAAAAACTGTATGCTATTTTAGAATTTTAGGATAGTCTACAATATAAAAAATTCTAATTATGATTAAACATTATTCCCTTTTGCCTCATTTGAAAATTATTAATAAATAATAAAAACTTGACTTCTAAAGTCATTTTTCTACATTTCAGGAAATTGGGCAACCTAGAATTACTGTTTATAATATGTGTCATTTTGATTTGAAAATTTGTAAATCTGCACATATCTATACTATTCTTCGTAACATTCATTTTTGTTTTTCTTGTATTTAATATATAACTTCTTAAAATGTCTATACATGGATATATACAAGTACACTGACAGATCTATTATAGACCTATACATAAAACACAAGTTTTTCTATTGTGGAGATAAAAGCCTTTCATATTAGTTTTCCAATTAGTTTTATAGCTGTAAAGCATTTACTTTGATATCAAAATATTATTGTTTATCAGTTCACATCTGTCTCATTATTTTATGATATTCTTACAAAAATCAATTTTACAACCATGAAGAAAATAATGTTCTTAAAAGCCATAGCATCAAAAGTAGAATTTGTATTCCTTCTCATGTGTGAGTTTAGATAATTCTATCGGTCACTACTGTCAGATTCCTGTTCTTCCTGCTTTACAAAAAAGCCCAAATTAACTTTTATAGAAAGACACATCAAACAGGAGCAATTCAAATACATCAAGAGGATACCAATTGACCAAGAGAGTCACCTTTAAGAAGCCTCTTTCCCAATGCTGTGGCATTTATCATTCTTCTGAATGGCTGGTGATATACCTGTAGTTTTACTCAGCAGAAAAGACCTCAGACATTTCAAATTCTGTGGAAGCTGGTGACAAGTTCACAGGGGAGCTTTTTGCTTACTTCCCTGTTGATACTTTTCTCTGATACATTCTATGGGGTATGACAAACCTGGATGTAGAGTCATAACCAAACATAGATAAAGCAAGTTCATTATCTGTGAGCAGTGTCACAAATGCAGACAAATACTGAGACCTTTTGCAACTTTTTTTATTTTTGCACTCCAGTTGCTGTGAATAGTGAGTTGTTTATCACAGACTCAGTTTCACAGACAGCATTTTCAAACACTCCCCTCTCCCAGCAATGGTTTCTTCCCTCACAGGCTCAATCTACCCGATTAGGCTTCCCTCTAATCAGTAACCTCAGTTCCTCCAGTAATAACTGCTTTATAAAGGATTTCTCTAAGACTGAAGCATCACTGGAGAGGAGAAATAGGAGAGCTGATTATTCTAAGAACACCTGTATTTTTGTGTATTCTTCATGGGCACTTGACAGTGCACCCATTTATCAAAACATGTTAGTGAAAGAGAAGCAGAAAGAAGGAATCGAGAGAGAGAGAGACAGAGAGAGAGAGAGAGAGAGAGAGAGAGACCGGACCCCTAAAGTTATGCACCTGTGTGATGCAAAGGGAAAAAGAAAACAAACTCAAAAAAAATCCACAGTACTATTCATCTCTACATCCTATGACAGTATTAAAAAAAAAAAAAGACTACCTGACATTCAAATATCTTTCTCTACATACACCTTTAGAAAAGCTATTCTAAATCCTGAAACAAACTGAAATATAAAACAAGCCACAATGCAGGAGTTACTTCTTAAAGCAAATGGGGATTATTAAGGTAAAATCCACCCCTCTAAAACTTGTTTTTTGAATAAAAAAAATGATCCATGTAACTTTTTCAAAATTTTATTTAAAGTTAAACTTTGAATCAAAATCATACTCCTTGAAAACACAAACTTGTTCCAGCCTTTTGTAATGAAGGTTTTCCCAGAGCACAAGAAGACTGGAGTGGATTTTCAGATTAAAAATAAAACTCTTAAGTATGTCAATCCACATCTGAACAAGGCATATAAATGATGTTTTTCAAGTGCTTCATTAATTATATACTAAATAGAACTGTCATTCTCTATGTTTTCTTTAAAGAGTTTTGCTAAAATGACTGAAGTTCATATTAAGAAATTTGGATTTAAAGTTGGCCTTTACTACCTCTTATCAGACTCAGTGCCAGACATAGAATCCTGGCAAACAATAACTACCCCATATGTGATAGTTCTTGCAAAAAAAAAAAAACATACAGTTTAAAACTTTATTGTCATTCCCACAGATATTTTCAAAAGATAAATCCTGCACTTACTTAATGTTCACATAAGCCACAATTATTCAAGGCTCTGAATAACACCTAAAATTGTATTCTTTTATTTAATATGAAATAAACATGTAATGTGTTGAAGTATGTGTTAAAATATGACCTAAGTTCCCCCTATCCCACTCCATTTCCACATGCGGGAACAAACAGGAGGTGTTAGTGGTGAAAACTCATTAATCCTACCATTCCCCCTTGCCTGCAAATAGTGTTGCATCCCAATTTACAGAAGAGCTAAAGAAACTTTGTAGCATGAGTGTATAATTAGCAGTGCTGCTAAGTGAATGGAAATGGAGATTGTCTAACTTAATTAACTGTAATCATTACTCATTGTCATCCTGTTTAGAAAAAATTACTTCAGGAATTTCTTCTCTGGTATTACATGAGGTATTTCTACTTACCTCTTAAACATATAAACAATTATAATACAGAGATAGAATTGTCATGGCTTTTCAATCAGATAAAAAAAAACCTTCCAAGAAAAAAAAAATACTAGATTTTACATATCACTTAAGGCACCAGAATAGATACTGGGGAAATATTTTGAAAGGTGAAAACTAAAGAATGAAAGAAAATGGGTAACTCTGAAGTTAGAGTATTGAAGAGAAAAATAAACGTAATCATATATATGAGTGTCTGCAAAAACAGTTTTTTTGCTAAGGAAAAGAAAATAGCTTAATACTTAAAATGGCAGTTTAAAGGTAAGCCTCAAGTGATGTGCACTGCTGATTTTAGCTTAAGTACAACTGTACAGCCATGAAAGATGCCCACTTTATTTTCAAGGACATGTGGGTTTTTTTCCTATTCTTTATGCACTCAGTAGAGGACAGCTCCATGGAATTAATAAAAATTATCAAGGACCTAAAATGAAGACCCTGCAATAATTGACCGAGAACCAAGTACTGGGTGAACTTTGTTTTGAAATATTTGGTTTCAGAGAACAGAAAAGGTTTAAAGTAACTGTCTCCTAACAGGGACTTATGATAAACGCAGATTCTTGTTTTCTGGAATTTACCCATGATTTTCAGGCATGGGTATTTTAGGGTGTTGGTATTGCACCAATCTTTGCTGTATCTCTCCTAAATTGACATCATTTTTGACTAGTCCATTTCACAGATGAGGAGCCTAGTAGCTCAAAAGGTATAACTCCATGTTTTCTAATTAAAAATGGCTGTGAATCCACCTATGCCAGCCTCCCTAGACCAGCATGTGAAAGGGGCTAATATTCACACACATCAGATAAGTACCTTCGTAAAAACAGATTAAGAATCCATAAGTTTAGAAGGGCTTGAATTCTAAATTGGCAAGTTCCCACATACTAATGTTGCTGGTGGTGGTAGTCTTGGTATAAGACATTAAGTTGCCAGGCCCCAGCTCAATAAACAAACTGCATTTTATAGCAATGAAATCAGAATCTGTGTATGTGTGATTTAAAAAAAAAACTTTTCTACACAACCATATTGAAGAAAGTATGCTCACAGGATTGTTGTTGGCAAATTCAGTGTGTATCCGAATCTTCCAATATCCAATTAAGAATATACAGATAGAAGTGTACTCAGGTAGGGAAAGGATTTGGTCTTTGAAAAATTAATATGGTTAATTCTTTCTGATAGCTAACAAAAGTAGAGAACTACTTCATATACAGGGCAACTTCACCTCAATTCAACCAATGCCTAAAAGTAACTTTAATACGAAGGCAACAGTCCTGAGGTGACTGACTTGTTTTCATCCATGTTCTCTATATCCTGAAGCTTAATAACACATCCTTCAAGCAAGAAATCCCTGTATGTCTGAAACCAGCACGGATAGTTTTTATTGGTGTGTGTGTGTGTGTATGTGTGTGTGTGTGTGTGTGGCTATCACTGTTCTCACTATATATTCCCAAGAGTTGTTGCTGGGTTCTTTGACTTATATTTCATTGCACTCTAAATCTATTACTCTAATAGTATTTCAGTGCCAAGTGTATTCATATTGCGTGACATTTGTTAGATACCCAGGATAGCTATATAATTAAAAGTCGCTGATTTTGAAAAGAACACAGCTCAAAGTTATCATGACTGCATCAAAATAATCTCTAGGTTCAGTAACTGCTGCCCAATGTATTACTCTATATTTAAAAACAAATGTGTAAATGATCCTCAAGAACTTGTTTAGATGAGAGTCATTTGGACTGGTAATACATTTTGGCATCCTGGGAGTTTTAGCCCAACTGTTAATAGAGTCTATATCCTCTTAAATGTTATTTTTATCAGTGAGGAAAATGTTTGCATATTCTATAAATGTAATGAGTGTGATCCAAATTTTATTTTCTTATAGCTTCCAGGAGCTCAAACTTAGAGGAATCTGCCAAACAGGATCCTTGCTATTACTAAGTTTTTGTCAAATATGTCTTTCAATGGAGACACTGAACATGACTCTGGAAACTGGAACATGTGTAAAGATAATTAAAAATGGATGGAGAAGGGCAGAAGTCTGTTTCCATAATCTTCCAATCCATACACATGCCACTAAACTAAGAAGGGAGACTGTAAAGTCTGATTTCTTTCAGAATTTGGACTTTGGTGGGTCTCTTAGGGAAGAAGATTCATTTATTGATGTTTATTATTGCTACGATTTAATGCACATATATATCATCTGTTGAGCTTTCACACTGTCAAGTGGGATGGTAGTAGCTGTGGGGACAGCTGGAACTGATATAGCATGGAGAAGGAATTACAAACAATTTTTGTGTTGGGGAAATCATTTAAACTTTTCGTATCATCAGACCTTCAATCTATAACAGAGTGGGACTCTGCCATATAGATTGCAGTTTGGGAATCAATGCAGATGAACTACAGCTAGATTCAGAGTTCTTCTATGAGCTCTGTATAGTCTTGCATCGTTTTAATTATGTTTTATTATCCATAAAACAGGGATGATATTTTGCAGCTCCCTAAGACTACTGTTTGTATCAACTGCAAGGTGTTTAACAGAATTTCTGGTGAATTTAGAGCTAAATAAATAGTGACTGCTCTTAATCAATAGCAGCAGTAAGATTATAAAGAGTCACATTCTTTAAGGATTTGAGCAATGGTTCTCAATCAGTGGGTTATGACTACAATGGGTGTTGCAAATCAAACACCAGCATATCAGATGTTTCCATTACAATTCATAACAGTAGAAAATTGTGGTTTGGAGTCATAATAACATGAGTAAATCTATTAAAGAGTCACAGCCTTTGAAAGATTGAGTATTAGTGCTTTAGAAAATATTAAGGAAGTCATTGAACTATATTATAGCATTATATTCATATGGAGTTCCCCCTACTTTTAGTATATATGTTTTCAAGACCTTAATTTTAAAGAAGCATGAGTGATAAGAAAGCAAGAAGCAAAGTTTTTCCAAAGATTTAGATACATAACTATTGTGAGAGGCTAAGATCATACAGGGAGGTAGAGTCAAATGCAAGTCCAGTTACATAAAGCTAAATATATAACACATAAGGCAACTCAAGGCAACAGTGTGGGCTCTAGATCCACAAACCAGAAACTAGAACTTGCGTAATATAGCAATGTGCTGAATAACATGGAAGTAAAGGATCCCAGTCATAATTGTAAAGGTATGTTTTTAAGTACAGCAAAATAATCTTGGTTTATCTCCTAAAGATTAGCTTTAGCTCCAACCATCATGTGTTAATTCGAGTTACCATTGTGATGAAACACCATGACAAAAAAGCAACTTGGGAAAGAAAGGTTTTATTTGGCTTACACTTCATGAATCAAACAGTCTATGGAGGTAAGCCAAGGCAAAAATTCAAACCCAGAGAAATTCTGGAGGCAGGAGCTGTTTCAGAGGCCATGTAAGGGTATTTCTTATTATCTTACTCTTTATGACTTTCTCAGCCTTTTTTCTTGTAGCCCGAGGTAGCCCCAACCACAATGGGCTGTACCCTCCCCCATCAATCATTGATTAAGAAAATGCCTTATGATAGCTCGGTGTAGGACTGAAGACCCTATTCAGGGAAACAGGGACTGTTTCAGTCATGATCTTGATGGCTGACTCTTTGACCCTCCCCCATACAAGCCAGGGAGTGACAGACTGGCTGGATCCCAGGGGAGGACATTGCAGCCAGCCCTGAGGAGACAGGATGAGCTGGGGTTGGATGGAAGGGGAGGAGGTCCTCCACTGTTGGTGGACTTGGAGGGGGGCAGGGAGGAGGGAGATGAGGGAGGGTTAGGGAGGGTAGGAGGGACTGAGGGAGGGGGCTAAGCCTGGGATTCAAAGTACCTAACCTGTGACTGAGATAAAAATAAATAAATTTAAAAAAAAAAGAAAATGCCTTATAAGCTTGCTTACAGCCCAGTCTTATGGAAGCATTCTCATAATTGAAGTTTCCTACCTTCAGATGACTTTAGCTTTTCTCAAGTTGATATAAAACAAGCCAGCACACATTATATTTAGGAAAGCCAAGTTTTTGGATTGCTTTTGCTATCATCTCTGTAGTTTCCATTACCACTTCATAGGAGTGTTCCTATGCACCTCGTTCATGACTCAAAAATTATTTAATATCATTCATTTATATATATGTCTTTCACATGGATGGAGTTACAGCAATCTTGAAGAAGGAAAAGGACAAAGAACAAAACCCTCCTGTAATTTAGATACATTTATTTTCAGAATTCAAACAGGATGAAAATTTGTTTATTGTAAATAGTCATTGCTCATTTTCATCATAGTTAAAGATCAAAAATCATTTCAGAACTGGAAACACCTATGAGGTACTTTTGCCCCAAAATTTTACACACAAAACATATAAACTTTAACAACTGAAAGGATTTCAGCCAACTTGGGAACAATTACTTCACTGTGCCTCTTTGATCCAATGGACCTCAGAGATCTCCTTCATTAGCTTTAAGCTTTTCTCAATGAACTGAATAATGGAATCCAGGGATACCTTTATTCCAGCAGTAGAAATAAAAACCTTCCCCACTGATAAGAAAAGGATATTTCTGACAACAAAACCTGAGGTTATATATCTAACTCAGTTGGCCTTCAATTAAATGCTTCTTGGGAACCCCTCAAGGTAACAACAGGGACTTGGAGTGAAATAAAATGTCTACAGACATTCTGGAGAATATCTGGCTCGTAGAAAGGCATAGCTAACACCTGCTACTAGGAGTATTCGAACATCACCAAAACTTCACTGTGACTAGAGTGAATAATGATTTACTGTATATTACAAATAGTTAAAATGATAGACTGCTAATATTCCACAAAAATGATAAGCTGACACAATTATGGATTGGTAACTTAACTATTTTTTCTACAATATATATGTTTCAACACATAACATTGTACCCTATAAATATTCACAATTACTATTTCTAATTAATACATAATGGTCCTTAAAGAAATCTTCAATTCTTCAAAGACCTATGAATATTTATTTTCTTAATCTGAGACTATAAGTAAACAGAACTGATTCTTTCACTTAGAATTTACATTCAGCTAATGACCTACCCATACTATATTATCAATTAAATGTTATATATAGTATATTGTATTTCATATCACAAAGTCTCTGGAATTAACTTAGAAAACACAAAAGTAAAGGAATATCTCTGTTATCCAGAGATTCCTGGATATTTCAATCATTCTTATAGATATTTTTAGCATGTACTTATTTTGCTTTGTTAGGTTACTTCCATGGTAAAAAAAAAAGATAATTTAGCAACAGTAGGAATGGAAACATTATTTTACAGTTCAACAAATAAATTTGTAGGTCGTAAATGAAAAAAATCAAATTATTAAATGGTATTCAATTATGTTATATATCATATTAAATGAATTAGACTGTTTATAAAATTGTGTGCATAATACTAAGAAGGCATTACTCTGAGTGGCTAAATGATTGGACTCCAGAGACTGTCTGTATTTGGAATTCTGGCTTCTGTTCATATTGGCAACATAAGTTAGAAAAAGTTATCATATAATATTATTATACTTATTTCCTCCTTTTCCAAATGGTATGATAGTAATGCTTATATCACAAAAGTATTGTGAAGCATAAATGCATAGCATTTAAAATATGTACTTGAAACATTGCTTGGACACTAAGTAACAAATGGTTAATAAATTATAGCTATCATTGCATTGTTTTCAATAGAAATATGTACATGACAAGTAGCTACTTATTTGGAATAGCAAAATCATTGCATTGTGGCTTGTTTTCTTTAAGAGTGTGAACCCTCAGGTACATAGCCAGTGAGATAGAGATAGTTTTTTTCAGGAGAGTGAATCCTCTTGTACACTACTCTACAAGGTATTCCCCATACTAAAAAATATTTGGACAATAAAAATAGACTCTATGGGATTAAGTAAGAGAGGTGGAGAGAAGGGTGAAAGAAACAAAGTTTCATATATAAGGAGGTGGAAATGGATCAGGGGAGGGTTAGGGAAGGGATGAATTTGCTCAAAACACATGGTATGGAATTCTCAAGGAATTAATAAAATATACTTACTTTTAAAATTTTAATTTTATTTATATATTTATTTATTATAATGTATTCACTCTGTATTCCTGATGCAGCCCTCTCCCTCATTTCTTCCCAGTCACTCCCACTCTCGCTCTTATTCCCCTATACCTCTTCCCTAGTCCCCAGAAACGGGAAGGCCTCCACCCATTCTATCTGAGCCTAGTTTATCAGGTCTCATCAAGGCTGGCTGCATCTTCTTCTTCTGTGGCCTGACAAGGCTGCACTCCAGAGGGAAGTGAGCAAAGAGCCACAGACTGAGTAAATGTCAGAGACAGTCACTGTACCCTTACTAGGGAACATACATGTGAACTGCACAGCAAATGGACTTTCTTTGAACAGGGGGGTCTAGGTCCTCTCCATGCATGGTCCTTGGTTGGAGTATAGTTCTCATGAGGATCCCTGGGGCCATGTCGCTCACCATATGGAGTCCCTGTCAACTTCAGGACTATCTATCTCTGTCTTCTTCCATAAGGATTCTGGGACTCTGCCCAAAGTTTGGCAATAAGTCTCAGCATCTCAATACCCTGGTAGATAGAGTCTTTAGAGGATCCTTTGTGGGAGGCTCCTGTCTTGTTTCTTGTCTTCTCCTACCTCCGATGTCTATCCTGTTTAACCTTCTGAATTAGGATTAAGCATCTTCCCTAGGGTCCTCAATGTATCCCTGATGTCTCCAAACTTTAAAAATGAATGGGTGTTGAATTTTGTAAAATGTTTTTTCAGCATTTAGGGAGATAACCATGTGTTATTTTTTTGTCTTTGTTTTTGTTTGTTTGTTTGTTTGTTTGCTTTTTATTTCAGTTTGTTTATATGATGGATTACATTGGTCAATTTTTGTATGTTGAACCACCCCTGTATGCCTGGGATGAAGCCTACTTGGTGGTGGTGGGTGATATCTTTTATGTGTGCCTGCATTCTGTTTGTGAGTATTTTTCTATAATTGGGTATTTTTGCATCAATGTTCATGAGAAAGACTGGTCTGAATTTCTCTTTCTTTGCAGTGTCTTTGTGGAGGTTAAGTATAAATGTGACTGTGGTTTCAGAGAATGGGTTTTGTAATGTACCTTCTGTTTCTAATTTGTGGAAATGTTTGAAGAGTATTGGTGTTAGCTCTTCTGTTAAGATCTGGTAGAATTATGCACTGATAGGATAGGGCTCTTTGCCTATAGTTGCTTCAGTGTCCCACAGGCTTCTCTTAGATGGTTCCAGGAAGATATCCACTGAAAGTACGTTTGGTGGTGGTTGACCTACAGCTGCATGGTCAAAACTATGGGTGCCCTTGCATTTCCTGTCTTGGAAGGTATTCTACCTATGGTGTTTTGGTCGGGTGGGTGGCCTAAGGCTGTAGGGTAGGAGCTCAGGTCCCAAGAATGTATCCACTGATGGTGGGTTAAGATGGGTGGCCTAAGGCTGCAGGATCAGAGTTGAGCAAACTGCTAGGAAGGTATCCCAGAATATTTTTTTAAGTCATGAGCAAGTGTAAGATCATTAGAGTTTTTACTGTGCCTAATAAAACTAGTGTGTATTATTTTTTGTATCATGAAAATTAAATTCCTCTGAAAATTTGCTAAGCATTTATTGAATGATTACAAAGCTGTGGCTCATACATATAAAAGAAAACTACTCTGAAAGGTTAAACTACCATGGAGTAAACCAGGATGTCTGTAAAAAGAATAAGATATATAACTTATTCTTCCTTGTATTTTCAACAGTGTCTGTATATGGTGAAGAATGAATAACTGCTTGATAGCCACTTAGTGAAAAAACTCAAATGATGCATATTTATATATATTTATAATACATATTTTTGCAACAAGCAGGAAGACACAAAGAATTGGAAAATATAAATAGACAGGAGAAGGAAAATGGTGAAGAACAGAAGACAGAGCTTCTATAAATAATATTAATTTTAATTTCCACTTAGTTTTATCAACAAGTTTAGTCTGCTATATTCCTACTGCAGATGTATTAAAAACATTACCACATTTAAAATAGAAAAGATTTGTTCTTATTGCATAATTAGATTTATTCTAGGTTTCGTTTATTAACTCACTTTTCCTAGTAACCATTTTGAATATGGGAATTATCACTAACATGATTTTATAAAGAAAGTGAAGATGATAAATGATCTATCCATCAGTACAGAGAAAAATATTAGTCAAGTTTTCAATCCAGAAAATTCAGTTTGAGTTCAGTCTTTCAACCAATATCTTCATTGTTTGTTTTGTTGTAGTTTGAGATAGGTTTTGATATAAAATTCTCCTGGCTTGGTGCTAATTGAGCAGTTCAGGCTGGCCTCAAATTTACAACAACCTCACTGCCTCAGTTTTGCAATGCTGGTTTTATAGCATTGCATGTGCTCTAGTCTAAGCAGTAAATTACTAAACATTATTGCTCTATTGTTTCTTTATATATGTATGCATTTAGGAAATATTTATTTATTAAAGTTAGTGGAATTAGATTATTACCTTTATCTTTTTGACAAAGATTATTATCAAAGAAGGCTACCATAATCTCTGATTATGTACTGTCAACAAAACTTTCTTGTAAATTAGATAATTTGCATTCTAACACTAACAGCATTCCATTAACCTTGATTCTCATACCTCTAGTATATATCTCTGAAACACGCTACACAGCTGGAATGAGATTTATCTATAGTTCTCTAAGTTAAATGATGGATCCATGCATAAACAAGTTCTGATTTTTCCTATTGTCTATCCTCCCAACAGTTTATGTTCATTTTAAATGATATCCATTATGCCTTGGAAAAGAATAATAAGCATCTATTTCTATTAATTCTGGAATAGATGACTGTTATTGAAACACTTTCTTTGTGAGCATGTCCCTCCTTGCATAGCCTTTCTTCCAGAGGTTTTGCTAGTACTCAGAACAGTCCTTTCTTTCTTCTGGCACTTGTATGATGAAATTTCTTGTTCTTTGGTGTCCATATTTGTCAGCCCAACTTACTGTTAACTTTATTCCTAGTTATTTATTTGTCTTCCATTTTGTAAGCTGACAGCTAAGAGACAATATTATTTTCAAAGGCCTTATATTAGCTTTCTCATAACAACAACAACAAAAAAGACTCTTGAAATACAAAATTTCTAGTCTTGAACAGCCATGGAAGAAGTATACACATGGGATAAATTGGAATCTTTAGACACCCAGTTCTTCCCCGTTCAATGGTCTTATATAAGATGTGATTTTGCTGTTGGTGTTCGATTCTGGAAGTTATCTCCTGTACCAATGAGTCCAAGGCTCTTCCCCACTTTTTTTTTCTAGCCAATTAAATGTGTCTGGTTGTAAGTTAAACAACCAATAAATGGGACCTCATGAAACTGAAAAGCTTCTGTAAAGCAAAGGACACTGTCATCAAAAGAAAACGACTGCCTACAGATTGGGAAAGAATCTTCACCAACCCTTTATTTGACAGAGGGCTAATATCCAGTGTATATAAAGAACTACAGAAGTTGAAAAGCAACAAATCAAATAATCCAATTAAAAAATGGGGAACAGAGCTAAACAGAGAACTCTGGATAGAGGAATATAGAATGGCAGAGAAACACTTAAAGAAATGCTCAATGCAATTAGCCATCAGGGAAATGCAAATCAAAATGACCTGAGATTTCACCTTACACCCATCAGAATGGCCAAAATCAAAAACTTAAGTGATGCTGGAGAGGTTGCAGAGAAAAGGGAACCCTCCTCCACTGCTGATGAAAATGTAAACTTGTACAACCACTCTGGAAATCAATCTGGTGCTTCTTCAGACAACTAGGAACAGCGCTTCCTCAAGATCCAGCTATACCACTCCTAGGCATATATCCAAAAGAGACTCA
>CM053742.1:115720005-115734976 GCA_028658305.1 Pachyuromys duprasi
ATGCTGAGACTTATGGCCAAGTGTTGGGCAGAGTGCATGGAATCTTACGAAAGATGTGGGGAATAGTAAGATAGGGAGAGGACAGGAGCTCCACAAGGAGAGCAACAGAACCAAAATATCTGAGCACAGGGGTCTTTCCTGAGACTGATACTCCAACCAAGTACCATGCAAGGAGAAAGCTTAGAACTCCTGCACAGATGTAGCCCATGACAGTTCAGTGTCCAAGTGGCTTCCATAATAATGGGAACAGGGACTGTCTCTGACATGAACTGATTGGCCTGCTCTTTGATCATCTCACCCTGATGGGGGAGCAGCCTTACCAGGTCACAGAGGAAGACAATGCAACCACTCCTAATGAGAGCTGATAGACTAGGATCAGAAGGAAGAAAATGAAGACCTCACCTATCAGTGGACTTGGGGAGTGGCATGTGTGGAGAAAGGAGAGGGAAGGTGGGATTGTGAGGACAAGAGGAAAAGGTTTATGGGAGTGAATAAAGTGTAATTAGTAAAAACTTAAATTAAATTAAAAAAATTAAAAAGATGTGATTTTGCTTGACTTATTCTAAAGGAAAACAAGAGCCTTTTGCATGATACATTTTGCTATCAATGCTTAAAACCCATCACTGTATTGAAATTATCACAGACACATTTTTTAGTCAATGGTCAGTTCATTTCATTAATTACATCTCTGGATGGTGTCCTGAATCGTTTTTTAATATATATTAATTTCAAATGGATTTTTCCTAGTAAGCAGACTGGCAGTATGTATAGTAGGTAGGTAATTTGCTTTTAACATTGTAGAAGTTATTTTCAATATTTTAGATTGCTTTCAGAAGAGGTAGTTTGCAGTTTGGTCTTGTGTTATGCAGAAATTGAAGATGGAAGGAAAGTTTTCTGTATGTTTTCTAGGTTATTCTATGTCATCCAGAAATATTCAGAGATAAGAAAATATCTCACTTAGACACTATAGTTTATTTGAAAGCCCCAGGATTTATACATAGTTCTGTGTAATTTTCTTATCCCAAGCAATAACTAGTAGAACATTAAATAAATCACTATACTTTCTGATTCTTTTTTCATTCATAAAATGAGGGAGATAATTTTTGAAGTTCATCTAGCTTTAGCATTGTAGGATGTACATCCATTGACTTGTACAGTATAACTGCTGAGAAATATACATTTATACAATTATGGAAATGAATACTCAGGACTCTGCTTAATAAATTTTCCTGACAGAACAATTGTGCTATCCTTTTAATGAGCACTAACCCTCTGAAATAAATAAGCTATTCTACAAATGTTAATGACCACCAAAGTCTTACATAATGAATTAAAGAAAATTGATATATCACACATATAAAAATTCTAAAATTAGCAGTTTAACACTTTCTAATTGGGTTGATTCCATCTTCATACGTATTCTATATAAAATCATTGGCATATTTCCACTTTATTGTCATTACAGTAATTAGCATACAGGGCTTATATGGCATTAATATTGCCAACAACTCTATAAAGTAAGTAATGCCATTATCTCCGCATTCAAAATAGGCAGATAGAAGCAGAGCCTAAGCATCCTTTTTTAGGTCATAGTTATCCCATAGAATCATTGAGATTTGAACTCAACAGTAAAGGTGCCTCTAGAAACCATGCATATTATAGGTGCATTTTACAATATAGTTGTGACCATCCATCCATTCTCTTGCTTACCTCTCTATACTAAAATTGAAAAGTCATTTCTTCAGTCTGTTGGGATTTGTAATATAGCCCTACATCATAGAGGCAATTGTTCACTATAATACCTAAAGCTTGAGTTTATGCTTCTGAACAGAATTGTCAGCATGACATTTTTGCTGGTCACCTATTTTAGGTGAGTGGCTACTGTCAGGTAAATCACACATGCATGTTGTTATATATATGAACAAGTGAAGATGACTTGTAGAATAAACATATATAAAAAGAGATATAAATAGTGAATGATTGAATGCTGGTCATAAAGGATGAAAATGCAGAAACAAAACAAAACAAAACAAAAACAAAACAGATTTGAGGTTTTAGGAGTCATGCATCTTTATAAAGATATTGTATGACAGAATTTTTCCTGAAGAGATGCAACACTGACATCTATTCACAGCAGTTAAGGATCGCACAACAGAACAAAGTACAGATAGTAAGCCCCTGGAAATGCAATTTGTCAGGCCCCACCCCAAGGCACTAACCGCTGGGCCCAGCTCCTTCAAGTGCACTACTGTCACGCCTCAGTCCCTTCAGACATAGACTACTCTACCATCCATAACGGCCATTTCCAGTCCCTACACATCAAAGGCCAAGCTCTGTCCCACAGAGAAATATCCAAGAGAAGGCCACAGAATCCTACTAGTCACTAAGATTACCCCAAGATGGGGTCACAAAATCACAACAGCTCCTGAGATCAAAAACTTGTTTTGTTGTTGTTATTTGGTTGTTTTTTAAACTAACAAATGTCAGGGGAAATATATTATGTATACACACTTGTGTCATATTTAAACTTTTTTAAATTATTGCTTTTTATTTTTATTTTTTAAGTAATTTATTTAGTTTTATATTAATCACACTTTATATACATTTAATCCCAGCCATAGCCCCCTCCCTCATTCCCCACCACTCTCCCCATCCCTCCCTCATCTTCTCCCTGCCCCCTCCAAGTCCACTGATAGGGGAGGACCTCTCCCCCTTCCAGCTGACCCTAGCTTATCATGTCTCTTCAGGTCTGGTTGCAATGTCCTCTTCTGGGATCTAGTTAGGCTGCTTCTCTCTTGGTGTGGGGGAGGGGGGTGGTCAACAAGCCAGCCATTGAGTTCATGACAGAAATAGTCCCTGTTCCCCTTACTAGGGTACCCAGTTGGATACTGAGCTACCATGGGCCACATCCCAGCTGGGGTTTGACGTTATATCCATACATGGTCCTTGGTTGGAGAAACAGTCTCATAGAAGACTCTTGTGCCCTGATTGATTTGGTCTTTGTGGAGCTCTTGTCCTCGCCAAGTCTTACTAACTCCCCCTTTTTTCATATGATTCCCTCCACACTGATGATGGCTTGGTTGTGAGTCTTAATATCTGCTTTGATACAATGCTAGTTAGAGTCACAAAAACCAACAAACCAAACTCCGGGCCCTAAAACACCAGGGAGTGTGTTTCCAAGGTGAGAGAAAACTCCATTGTGTGGGAAGTAATTGGGTCAATTCTTAAGTCACCCAGCTAAAAGCCTGAAAAGTTCCCTTCATAAGTTCCTGAAGGCACTAGGTCACCAGCCCAGAACCACACACCTGTGTGCTCTGATTGGCAGCCCAGACTGAACTGTGGGCACTACAACACCAGAATCTGATTTCCAATTGAGAAAAACCCCCAGTGTGAATAAAGCAATATGGACAGACCTTAGGTCACACAGACTATGCCTGGGAAATATCCTGGGTTTTGTCAGGTACCTAAGCACCAGCCCAGAGACCTACCTGTGTACTTGACTCAATGTCCCAGAAAGAATTGTGGGTCTCAGGACACCAGAGACTGAGTTTTCCTGTCTGGAGTAAACACGATTATGAGAGAAATATCAGGTCTGACCTCAGGGCACTCAGCTGACTCCTTCTCAGAAGTTCTTAAGAAAAGTTTTTGAGTTCATGCAGGCACTGCAGTCTCCAGCACAACACAGCACAGCTCAGAACCACTGACCTGTAGCTGCATGCTCTACTTACCATCTCAGATTGAACTGTCGATCCCCAAAGAACACAGACTCTCTGAAGGGACAAAACCCCATGGTGGGAGAGACATCAGGTCCAACCTAAGGACACCTAACTCTTGAAAAGTTTCTGGGATCTCACAAGCTCCAGCTCTAGCCTCCTACTGCAAACATTAGTGCTGTGCTCACATGCCACTGATTACCACTTGGGTACTGGGGCACAGAGCTCCAGCCTCAGATGAATAGAACCCTGAAATCCATGAGATCAGCACCCAGATACCGCTCCAAGGTGCAACCAGTTTTCCCTAGCTAAACTGACCAAATCACAGTTTCCCTAGTTCTTTAAAAGGGCTGTGCCCAGCGAACACAGTATAAGAGCAGCAGCAGCAGCTCACTATATTCAGAGCAACCAGTAGAAGGGTAGTTGTTTCCTGGTGAGAGGACAATCCCCTCACTACCAATGATCACAGTTAAAAAACAGGTCCATACATCTAAGGTGAGCTGTACCAATTCCTCAGACGCAACACCACTAGGTTTATCCTACCCAAAAACCTTGGGGGTGCTCTTTCTGGAACAACCATCTTCATGGAGAGGGGATTCCACCCACCCCAGGATTCCAGCAGGAACCAGAAACTAACAGCTAACACCCAACATAGCCAGATGGGTAGAAGCCAGGATAAAAGCACAACCAACAAAACCCACAGCAATACGACATCTCAAGTACCCAGTTATACAGGGACAAGTAGCCCTGGATACGTAACATAAGTGAAACTCAACAAGATGTGCTTACAAATATTCTTATGAAGATGATAATGAAGGAAACAAACAAAATGCTTAAAGAAATAGAAAATAAATCCAAAGAGAATAGTGCCATCTGTAAAGAAATACAGGAAGATGCAACCAAACATTTTGTGGCCTTCAGAAAGGAAATGATTAAATTACTGAAAAAAAAATTAAAAAGGGGAACATTCAAACAAACTGGTAAAGGAATGAAGGAAAAACAGGAAAATACAGTCAGATAGGTGAAGGAAATCAACAAAATGGTTCAAGGTCTGAAGAGAGAATTGGGAAAATTAAAGAAAACACAAACAGAGGAAATCATGCAGAGGAAGAACTTAAGGAAGAAAACAAGAACTACAGAGGTAAGAATAACCAACAGACTATAAAAGATGGAAGAATCTCAGGTGTGGAAGACACAATGTAAGAAATAAATGTATCTGTAGAAGGAAATGTTAAATCTAAAAAAATCCTGACCCAAACCATCCAAGAAATCTAAGACAGCATGAAAAGACAAAACCAAAGAACAGTAGGAATAGAGGAAAAAGAAGATTCCTCCTCCAAGCCCCAGAAAATATTTTCTACAAACTCAGAGAAGAAAATTTCCCCAGCTTAAATGAGAGGCCTATAAGCATAGAGGAGGCCTACATACTCCTTATAAATTAGTCCAGAAAAGAAAATCCCCCCACACATAATAATCAAAACAGTAAGAATACAAACACACACACACACACACACACACACACAAGGGGAAAAGGCCAAGTAATATGTAATGGCAAACCCATCAGAATCACACATGAATTCTCATCAAAGTCTATGGAAGCCAGAAGGTTCTGGATGGATATCATGCAGACCCTAAGACAACACAGATATAAATAACCTCACTAAAGCAAAACTAAAAGTAGCCAAGCACAAACACACTACAACATCCAACATCAAAATCAAAGGATCTAACAGCCACTGGTCATTAAACTTTCTCAACATCAATGGACTCAACTCTACAACAAAATGACACAGACTAACAGAATGGATGCATAAAAAACACCCACCATTCTGTTGCATACAAGAAATATATCTAAGTCACAAAGATAGCTATTACCTGAGAGTAAAGGACTAGAAGACGGTTTTCCAAGCAAAGGGACACAAGAAACTAGTGGGAGTAGCCAATCTAATATCTAATAAAATAAACTTTCAACCAAAATTAATCAAGAGATAGGGAAGGCCACTTCTTACTAATCAAAGGAAAACTCCACCAAGAATACATAACAATTCTGAATATCTATGTCCCAAATAAAAGAGCACCCACATTTATAAAAGAAACATTAGTAAAACTGAAACCACACATAGATCCCCACACAATAATAGTGAGAGACTTCAACACCCCACTCTCAACAAAGGATAGGTCAACAAAACAGAAATTAAACAAAGAAACAATGACTCTAACAGAGCTCATCAATCAAATGGACCTAACAGAACTCTATGGAAACTTTCTCCCAAAACACAAAAGAATTTACTTTCTTCTCAGCACCTCCTGGAAACATCTCCAAAACAGACCATATAGTTGGTCACAAAACAAGCCTCAATTGATATAAGAAGTTTGAAATAATTTCTTGTATCCTATCTGACCACCATGGAACAAAGCTGGACCTCAACAACAACAGAAACAGGAAAAGGCTTAAACACACAAAGAAACTGAACAACTTGCCATTAAATAACATCTGAGTCAGGGAAGAATTAAGGAAAGAAATTAAAAGCTTCCTAGAAATTAATGAAAATGAAGCACAACATACCCAAACTTATGGGAAACAATGAAAGCATGCTAAGAGGTAAGTTCATAGCTCTAAGTACCTTCAAGAAGAAATTAGAAACACCCAACTTAAACAAATTAATGGATCATCTGAAAGCCCTGGAGGTGAAAAAGGAGTAGAGAAGTAGACACACCCAAGAAGAAGAGATGGCTGGGAATAATCAAACTCAGGGCTGAAATCAATAAATTGAAACAAATGAAACAATTCAAAGGATCAATCAAACCAAGCTTTGGTTCACTGAGAAAATCAACAAGATAGACAAAATCTTAGCCAAAATAAGTAAAAGGCAGAAACACATTGTTTAAATCAAGAAAAACAGAAATGAAAAGGGGGACATAACAAAAAGCACTGAGGAAATCCAAACAATTATTAGGTCTTACTTCAAAAGCCTGTATGATACAAAATTTGAAAATCTAAATGAAATGGATAATTTTCTTGGACAATTCAACCTACCAAAGCTGAATTGAGACCAGGTAAATAAATTAAATAGTCCTATATCACCTAAAGAAATAGAAACTTTCATCAAAATTATGCTGTCAAAAAAAGCACAGGGCCAGATTGTTTCAACTCAAAATTCTATCAGAAATTCAAAGACAAACTAACAGCAATAATCTTCAAACTATTCCAGAAAATAGAAATGGAGGAAACATTACCAAATCCATTCTATGAAGTCTCAGTCACCTTGGTACCTAAACCTCACAAAACCCAAAAACAGAGAGAGAATTTCAGTCCAAACTCCATTTTGAACACTGGTGCAAAAATACTCCACAAAATACTCGTAAGAACATATCAAAGGTATCATCCACTATGACCAAGTAGTCTTCATCCCAGGTATGCAGGGGTGGTTCAATATATGGAAATCCATCAATTAAATCTACCATATAAATAAACAGAAAGAAGAAAACCACATGATAATCTCATTAGAGGCTGAAAAAGCATTTGATAAAATCCAACAGTCTTTTATGTTTAAAGTCCTGGAGATATCAGGGCTACAAGGCACTTACCTAAACATAGGAAAAGCAATAACAATAAGCAAATAACCAACATCAAACTAATCGGAGAGAAACTTAAATCAATCCCACCGAAATCAGGGACAAGGCAAGACTGCCCATTCTCTGCATATCTCTTCAACATACATCTTGAAGTCCTCGCTAGAGCAATAAGACAAATAAAGGATATTAAGGGGATTCAGTTTGAAAAGGAAGAAGTCAAAGTGTCACTATTTGCAGATGTTATAATAGTATACATGAGTGACATCAAAAATTATCCCAGGGAATTCCTACAGCTGATAAACACCTTCAGAAAAGTGGCTGGATAAAAAATTAACTCAAAAAATTCAGTATCCCTCTTTTATACAGAAGATGATTGGGGTGAGAGAGAAATTAAGGAAATGACACCCTTCATAATAACAACAAAGGACATAAAGTACCTTGGTGTAGATTGCATGAAAAAAATTAAAAACAAAAATACCCTGCAGGTATCTAAAGAAAGAAGTAGAAAAAGATATCAGAAAATGGAAAGATCTTTCATGCTCATGGCTTGGCAGGTTTAACATAGTAAAAACGGCCATCTTACCAAAAGCAATCTACAGATTCAATGCAATTTCCATAATTAATAACCCAATTCTTTACAGCCTTGAAAGAACATTTCTCAACTTCTTACAGAATAAAAAGAAACCCAGAATCACTAAAACAATCCTTTACAATACATGATCTTCTGAAGGTACCGCCATCCCTGATCTCAAGCTGTAATATAGAGCAACAGCAATAAAAACTGCATGCTACTGTCATAGAAATAGGCAGGTGGATAAAAGGAATCAAATAGAAGACACAGAAATAATCCCACACATTGATGGACAGCTCTTTTTTTTTTACAAAGATGCCAAAAACATACAATGGAAAAAAATAGCATCTTCAACAAATGGTGCTGGACTAACTGGACATCTACATGTAAAAAATGCAAATAGATCCATACTTATAACCCTGAACAAAATTAAAATACAGGTGGATCAAAGACCTCAATATAAAACCAGATACACTAAACCTGTCAGAAGAAAAAAGTGGCAAAGGGCCTTGCACTCAATGGCACGGGAGACAACTTCTTGAACAGAACAGCAACAGACCTGGCTCTAAGATCAACAATAAATGTTACCTCATGAAACTGAAACAGTTCTCAAAACAAAGTACACTGAAATCAGAACAAAACGCAGCCTACAGATTGGGACAGGATCTTCACCAATCCTATATCTGACAGAAGGCTAACATCCAGAATATATAAAGAACTCAAGAAGTTAAACATCAACCGAGAAAGTAACCCAATTAATAAATGGGGTACAGAGCTAAACATAAAATTCTCAGTAGATTAATATCGAATGGCAGAGAAACACTTTAAGAAATGCCCACAGTACTTAGCTATCGGGGAAATGCAAATCAAAACGACCTTGAAATTTCACCTTACACCCATCAGAATGCCTAAGGTCAAAAACTCAAGTGACAACACACGCTGGAGAGGATGTGGGAAAAGGGGAAGCCTCCTCCATTGCTTGTGAGAATTTAAACTTGTAAGACCACTTTGGAAATCAATTTGGCACTTTCTCAGACAATTAGGTATAGTGCTACCTTAAGATCGAGCTATACCACCCCTAAGCATATAAGCAAAAGATGTTCAAGTATACAACGAGTGCATTTGTTCAACCATGTTTATAGCAACTTTATTTGTAGTAGTCAGAAGCTGAAAACAACCTAGATGTCCCTTAGTTGAGGAATGGATACAGAAATTGTGATACATTTACAGGATGGACTAGTAATCAGCAATTAAAAACAAAGAAATCATGAAATCTGCAGGCAAATTGTGGGAAATGGAAAAGCTCATCCTGAGTGAGGTATCCAGGAAGCAGAAAGACACACATGGTATATACTTTCTTATAAGAGGATCTTAGACATATAATAGAGGATAATCATACTAAAATCTGTATACCTAACGAAGGTAAGCAAGAAAGAGGACCATTGTTAAGATGCTCAAACCTCATTCAGAAAGGCAAACAGGATGGACATGGGAAGAGGGGGAAAACAGGGAACAGGACAGGAACCTACCACAGAGGCACTCTGAAAGAATCTGCCCTCCAGGGTATCAAGGCAAATGCTGAGACTCATAGCCAAACTTTGGGCAGAGTGCAGGGAATCTTATGAAAGACAGGGGAGATAAGAAGACTTGGAGGGGAGCTTCACAGGAGAGCAACAGAACTAAAAAATTGGGCACAGCTTTTTTTTTCTGAGGCTGATAATTCAACCTACAACAATTCATGGAGATTAACTAGAACCCCTGCACAAATGTACCCTATGGCAGCACAGTGTCCAAATGAATTCAATAGTAATGAGAACAGTGACTGTCTCTGACATGGACTCAGTGGCTGGCCCTTTGATCACCTCCCTCTGAGGGGGGAACAACCTTACCAGGCCACAGAGGAAGACAGTGCAGCCAGTCCTGATGAGACCTGACAGGCTAGGATCATATGGAAGGGGAGGAGGACTTCCTCTATCAGTGGACTTGGGGAGAGTCATGGGAGGAGAAGAGGGAGAGAGTGTGATTGGGGAGGAAAGGAGAAGGCTACAGCTGGGATACAAAGTGAATAAACTGTAATTAGTAATAAATAAATGAATTTTATAAAGAATATAAGTTTATTTATAATTGTACTTTTAATATTGTTTGACAGTTTTTACATTTATGTAATGAAATTTTTGCCATTTTCAACCTGTGTTCTCTTCACTCATCCCCATATCTCTCCATATGAAATGCTTCCATCTTCCTAACAAGTCCTCCTCCTATTTTTGAGGCTTCTTTTGTGTGTGACTCACTGAGTTTATTCAGAATTTATTGCTTGAGTGTAGGTGGGTAATTTATAATGTCTACCAATTGAAGAAAGTGATGGTTCCTCTCTCAACAATCCTTAAACATCACTTTGATGTAACACTACTCTACCTAAACTACATGATAAAAAGAACTGGCTCCTCTCAGTCTTCCCAGTTTTTAACTCCATATCACTCCTGCATCTAAGAGTGAAGCCAAGCACATATATTTATTGAATTAAAAGCAGTCCCTTTTTAATAAAACATAATGTAGATAAAAGTCAAGGCATAAATAAGTGAGGACTGATTAAAAAAGGAAGTTAACATATGAAACTTCAAATACATACAAAATCAAATAAAATTCATTTAGATTAAGCATGTACATGATATTAAAGTGTAATTATCTTGTCCTCACACAAAACTGTGACATATTATCATTCAGATTTATTGTCTTTATATGTATAATCATATGATTCAACTTCATGCTTTTAATGTTCTTCAGGACATTAGTTATTTGAGTGCTTCTTCCAGACTATAGATCTTTAGTCATTATATCCAAACATGTCTCAGTGTGAAAATGCTGAGGGATTTGGGAGCCTCACATAAGAAGTCCATCATGCTTAACTCCTACTGGAACCTCCTGTGGCTTGTTCACAGGAACAGTATTCTTGTTTCTCGGGATTAATTCTGTCTTTTTAGTGAATAAATTTTTTTATGTTCCTATGTAACCCCCATGTCTTCATCTTGTAATTAGACTTTCCTTTCTAGCCCCATCTATTCCTACCCCCCAACTCTGATCTCCACTCAGAATAAAACAATGTGTCAACATAGATAAGCCTGATATGTGAAACTTTGTCTTTCTAATATTTGCCACATCAATGTACCAAGTTCATCATCAAAGCTCCCAAACAGCAGGTCTACCTACATATAACCTGTTATAGAACAGACCTATTGGTAACCAATCAATATCACTTCCTACCTGTTGCTCAAATGTCATGCTCCGTCATCTCAGTGTTATCCCACCTCTGGTCTATCTATTTTCCAGAAACTTGTTTTCATTCATGTAAGCTGTATATAAATTAAAACCCCATTTAAATTACAATCATCTCCCCAGGACTGTCATTCCTCAACCAAAATGTCATTTTAAATGTCAGATGAGTTATGCTTCATCATTTGATTGATCAAGACAATATATCTTCTCATACTAAGGAGATAAATTGTCTGTGAACAACAATATTTTAAAGCACTGCATGAGCAAGGTACAAAAGTATGAAAATTAATGATTGACTTATCTCTACTATATTCTATGTGCCTATTTTATGGAAGCTGAATCTCAAATAATGTATATCTTGCATGTTAACTATAATGTAACTTAGATATTATAGCTAACTTTCATTAGTTATCCATGTTATATCAAATGTTTTACAAAAAATTGTTTCAGATACTATTCACAACATTGTCTTTATTCCTAATTCACAGATTCAGAAATGTTCTACAAATTTTCAACATTACAATAAAAAGTCTTTAACTTTATTATTTGGAATAAGCAGTACATTTGTAGCTTTTTTTCTATCTCCTCATGAACTATTTATTCTGTGCCCTAATGCTAAGTTGAACTTTGCAATTTTAATTTTCCATTCACCTAACTTTCTTGCTTCACATTTTCTTCACATTTAATTAATTTTAAAAATTAAAATTTTATTTTCCCATGTTTCTTTTTTGTATTACTTCATTTTTGATATTTCTATTAATTTATTTTCTATATATTATATCCTGAATGCAGCTACCCCTTCCCCTTCTAATTCCCCTTCCTCCTTAATCCCAATCTACTATTCCCCTGTTTTCCTTCAGAAGAGAGCAAGCCTCTCAGGGATACATACCAAACATGACATATCAAATTGCAATAATACTAGGCACCTCCCCTCATATTAATGCTAGACAAGGCAACCAAGCAAGAGGAAAAGGGTCCCAAAATTAGGCAAAAGTGTCAGAAACAATCCCACCAAACTGCCAACCTACACAACTATAGTATATATGCCAAGGGCCAAAGTTAGATGAGGAGTCTGGTATAGTCACCATCAGAGATGTTTCATCTATCAACTGATAGTAAGGACTGCAGAGTCCCACAGCCAAACACTACCAAGGGAATGGAGCTCAGAGAATCAAGAAGGGGAGAAAGGATTGTAGGGGCTAAAGGGGTCAAGGACAACACAAGAAAATCCATTAACCAGAAAGACAGATTTCTTTACTGTATGTAACAATTTTACATGGCAATCACTCCAAATATCCCACTACATGCTTTACAGAAGTACAACATTCATAGTTAGAAATAGCTATACATTTTTGAGATGTTTGCCATTGACTTACATTTTGTAGATATAATCACTTGGGAGTGAGTAGGTGATTGACACCCTTACTTCAAAAGTAATTTTCTTTAAAAGCTATATTGAATTCTGTTGTTACCATCCCTAGGAAATTTCTCATCTTCTCTGTATGTAACTTTCATATTATTGATTAAAACCCACACAGATCCGTCTTTAAACTATGTGACTGTCCTAGAACTCCTGCTCAGATGTAGCCCATGGTAGCTCAGTATCCAAGACTGTTCCCTAGTAAGGGGAACAGGGACTGTCTCTGACATGAACTCAGTGGCTGATTATTTGACAGCCTCCCCTGTTTGGGGGAGCAGTCTTACCAAGCCACAGAGGAGGACAATGCAGCCAGTACGGATGAAACCGGATAAGCTAGAGTCAGATGGAAGGGGAGGAGGACTGCCCCTATCCATGGACTTAGAGGGGGACATAGGAGGAGATGAGGAAGAGAGAGGGTGGGAATGGGAGGGCTAGAAAGACATTTAATGACCTTAGATGGTGGTCTCTTGTAAAAAGATACTAAAATATAATACCAATATCAAACTTCATTTATCAGGAGTAAATATTAATTCCTCTCCAAGGAAACTTGGTAGGTAACAAGAGCTTACTATCTAACAAACAGGCTCCATCCTGTAAAAATTATACATGATAACATATGCCTTACCTGTCATTGGGGCTCTAGTAAAATAATGACACATTATTTTCCAAAGCTTTAAGAGAGAAAGATGCAATTTTAAAAACAGATTTCACATATTTATAACATTTTATTTTATTATATTGAAAATAACATTGATTAATATAATTACATTGTTATTATTGGTCTGAATGTCCAGAATACTCTCCTCTTATAATTGAACAAATCTAATATTATAGAATATATTTTGTAGCTACAGCATTTTATTACATGTATTAATATATTTTATATATTTCTTTTAATCATAAAGGACAATGTACAAGGGAAAAATCACTTATCACATCCTACAGTTTAGAAATTTGACTCTTAAGTAATTACGTATACTTAATACGTAAGTATTAAGAATGCAAGAATAATGTTGCAAGTTATAACTTGTATAATTTTCCACATTTTTACAGAAAAATAAATAAAGAAGACAAATCCGATATAATGTCCCTCAAACAAAACTTAGATGAAGGATGAAATGATTTGCTATTTATTAATACCTATTCTCCACAAGATTTTGAATATATTATTTCTTATGAAATATCAGTATGTGGAAGAGGTGATGTTACATTATCATATGTTGTCAATAAGCATGAGGTTGAAATGGTGTATGAAACACTGGTACGCTGATTTTACTCATGACCAACAATTAGTTCAAAGAGACACTGGTATATTTCAAAAGCATGTATGTTTTACATAATGTCTTTGTCTTTTTCACTGGCAAATAATCCAAATTCTTATTTTTATTTAACAAAATTTATCCTGGAGACTAATAAATCTAAGTGTGGGGGAATTTTATAACTCAAGAATTTTCTTTCTTTTCACCCAAATGTTTTTTTTTTCTCTTCATTAACAATCTTAAATTTACTGTGTAAATTGTTTCCACAGTGCTCAGAATTTTCTTGGTCATTTCAAAAATTCACTTCTCTGATTCTTCTGTCATCACAGAGGAATTGAAGCTGAAATTGAATTGGAAAAATAGTAAATACTTGGTCAGGAAATCTGGAAGCATGTGATCAGAGTAATAAAATGTAGAGAGGAAAGCCATTGAAGGAATGCTTAATGCAGGATCTGAGAGTATGAGTACATGTTCCAGAGCCAACCCCTGTTACAACTGTAGGATATACAAAGAACAATGTTAATCTTAGTTTCCTAGTGGATAGATAAGAAGTAAACAGGTGTTGGAAAATGGCCCAGAGGGTAAAAATATTTCCAGAGCAAGTCTGATGAGTGCAATTTGATTCTCAAACCCATGCTGAAAGGAGATATCTTTATCCTCAAAATTTGTTCTCTGACTTTCATATGCATGGTACAGTATTTGTATGCCCTAACTCATAACACACACACACACACACACACACACACACACACACACACACAAATAAATAAAGAGGTAAATTATGTGGAAAATCTGAAATTATCAAATGCTATTCAAATATGAAATGTCATTGTACTAAGTAACATAATAAGATACTTAAGTACCTTGAATGCTAAAAAACATATACAAGAATGTTCAGTAAAGTATTTAGAGTAGGACCAACACATTAGTCAAATATATTTTTAAGAGTTGTGCTAAAGGCGGATGGGGCCCATGATAACTTGGTGTAGGGCTGAAGACCCTATTCAGGGAAACAGGGACTGTTTCAGTCATGATCTTGATGGCTGACTCTTTGACCCTCCCCCATATAAGCCGGGGAGTGACAGACTGGCTAGATCCCAGGGGAGGACTTTGCAGCCAGCCCTGAGGAGACATGATAAGTTGGGGTTGGATGGAAGGG
>CM053742.1:115735476-115766780 GCA_028658305.1 Pachyuromys duprasi
CTGTCAGAAGGAGGATTGGTAATGATCCTTTCCCAATCTGTAGGCTGTCGATTCGTTCGGATGACAGTGTCCTTAGCTTTACAGAAGCTATTCAGCTTCATGAGGTCCCACTTATTGATTGTTGATCTTAGAGCCTGTGCTGTTGGTGTTCTATTCAGGAAGTAGTCTCCTGTGCCAATAAGTTCTAAGGTCTTCCCCACTTTTTCTTCTAACCGGTTTAGTGTGTCTGGTTTTATGTTGAGGTCTTTGATACTCTTTCACAATGCTTTTCTGCAGAGTGAAAATATGAGTCTATTTGCATTTTTCTAGTACTAGATACCCAGTTAGAAAAGCACCATTTTTAAAAGATGCTATATTTTTCAATTGAATGGTTTTGGTTTCTTTTCAAAAAACAAGTAGCTGTAGGTATGTGGGTTTATTTCTGGGTCTTTCATTCGAATCCATTGATCTACCAGACTGTTTCTATGCAAGTACCATGCTTTTTTTTTTTTAATTACTGTTGCTCCATACTACACCTTGATATAAGGGATGGAGGTATCTCCAGGTATTTTAAGGTAGAGAAATTTTTTTTTACCTATTCTGGGTTGTTTTCTCTCTCTCTCTCTCTCTCTCTCTCTCTCTCTCACTCTCACTCTGTGTGTGTGTGTGTGTGTGTGTGTTTGTGTGTATGTGTTTCCATATGAAACTGAGAATTGTTCTTTCAAGGTATGTAAAGAATTGTGTTGGTATTTTGATGGGAATTTCATGGAATCTGTAGATTGCTTTTGGTAGGATAGCCATTTTCACTATGTTAATCTTACTGATCCATGTTTATGACAGATCGTTCATTTTCTGGTTTCTTCAATTTCTTTCTTCAGAAACTTGACGGTTTTTATACATGTATTTCACTTGCTTGGTTAGAGTCACACCAATGTACTTTAAGTTATTTGTGGCTCTTGTGAACGGTGCTGTTTCTCTAATTTCTTTCTCAGCCCATTTGTCTTTTGTATACATGATGGCTTCATATTTTTGACTTATTTTTTATTTTTATTAATTACACTTTATTCCCTTTGTATCCCCCATAAGCCCCTCCCCAGGTCCACTGATAGGAGACATCTTAATTTTGTATCCAGCCACTTTGTTGAAGGTGTTTATCACCAGAAGTGTTCCTGGCAGAATTTTTGGGGTCATTCATGTATACTATCATATCATCTGCAGAATGATACTTTTACTTCTTCCTTTCTGATTTCTATTCCCTTGAACTCCTTTAGTTTTTTTGTTTGTTTGTTTGTTTTGTTTTGTTTTGTTTTTGGTATATCTAGGATTTCCAGAACTATGTTGAAGGGATAAGGAGAGAGTGGCCAGCTTTGCCTTGTTCCTGATTTCAGTGGGATTGATTTAAGTTCTCTCCATTTATTTTGATGTTAGCTATAGGCTTGCTGTATACTGCTTTTACTCTGGTATGTGCCTTTTATCCCTGATCTTCCCAACACTTTAAATATGAATGAGTGTTGGATTTTGTCAAAAATTTTTCAGCATCTAAGGGGATGGCCATGCTTTTGTTGTTGTTTTCTTTCTTTCAGTTTGTTTATATGGTGGATTACACTGATGGATTTTCATATGTTCAACTGCCCCTGCATGCCTGGGATGAAGCTTAATTTGTAGTGATGGATGATATCTTTAATGTGTTCTTGGATTCAGTTTGGCAGTATTTTATTGAGTATTTTTGCATTAACATTCATAGGCAAGATTGGTCTGAAGTTCTGTTTCTTTGTAGGGTCTTTCTGTAGTTTAGATACCAACGTGACTGTGGTCTTATAGAGTGGAGGTGGTAATGTTCCTTCTGTTTCTATTTTGTAGAATAGTGTGAAGAGCATTTGGTGTTAGCTCTTCTTTGAAGGTCTGGTAGAATTTTGCACTAAAACCACCTGACCTTGGGCATTTTGTTTGTTTGTTTGAATGGGAGACTTTTGATGACAGCTTCTATTTCTTTAGGGGATATAGGACTATATAATTTATTTTCCTGATCTTGATTCAGCTTTGGTAAGTGGAATCTATCAAGAAAACTGTGATTTTATTTACATTTTGAATTTTGTTGCATGTAGGCTATTGAAGTAGGACCTAATGACTCTTTGAATTCCCTCAATGTCTGTTGTTATATCCCACATTTCATTTCACATTTGTTGATTTGGACAATGTCTCTCTGCCTTTTAGTTAGTTTGGCTAAGGGTTTGTCCAGCTTGTTGATTTTGTCAAAGAATCAGCTCTTGGTTTCATTGATTCTTTTAATTGTTTTCTTTGTTTCTAACTCATTTATTTCAGCCCTGGGTTTGATTATTTCTAGCCATCTACACCTCTTCAGCGTGTCTGCTTCTTTACTCTCTATTCTTATCCTGTGTGTGATGAAGTTGATGTATGAGATGCCACAAATTTCTTTATGAAGGCACTTAGGGTTACGAACTCTCCTCTTAGCACTGCTTTCATTGTGTTACATAAGTTAGGGTAAGTTTTGCTTTCATTTTCATTGAATTTTAGGAAACATTTAATTTCTTTATTTCCTCCCTGACTGAGTTTTCATTGACTAGAGAGTTGTTCAGTTGCCATGGGTGTGTAGGCTTTTTATTGTTTGTCATTGTTGATGTCTAATTTTAGACCATGTTGGTCAGTTAGAAAGCAATGGATTATTTCAGTCTTCTTTTACCTGTTGAGTAAGGTTTTGTGCCTGACTATGTGGTCAGTTTTGGACTAGGTTTCATTCGGTTTTGGGAGGAAATTATACTCTTTTGTTCGGATGAAAGTTTCTGTGGAAATCTATTAGGTTCATTTGATTTAAGACCCCTGTAACTGTCATTAACTCTCTGCTTAGTTTCTGTCTCAATGATTTGTCCCTTGGTGAGGGTGGGGTTTTGAAGTCTCCCACTGTTAAGGTGTTGGGATCAATGTGTGAATTAAGACTTACCAATGTTTCCTTGACAAATTCAGGGGCCCTCTGTTTGGTTACAAAGAAGTTAAGGGCTCTGATGTCCTCCTGGTAGATTTTTCCTTTGATGAAAATGAAGTGTCCCTCTTTCTCTTTTGAATAATTTTGTTTGAAGGTCTATTTTATTAGATATTAGGATGACCTCTTCAGCTTACTTCTTGAGTCTTTGCTTGGAAAACCTTTTTTCCAGCCCTTTACTCTGAGGTAGTGTTTATCTTTGTTGCAGAGGTATGTGTCTTGAATGTAGCAGAAGGTTGAATCCCA
This sequence comes from Pachyuromys duprasi, assembly GCA_028658305.1. NCBI lineage: Eukaryota > Metazoa > Chordata > Mammalia > Rodentia > Muridae > Pachyuromys > Pachyuromys duprasi. The sequence goes on from CM053742.1 coordinate 115,738,700, forward strand.
TTTTTGTATCCAATCTGTGAGTCTGTGTCTCTTTATTGGAGAGTTAAGAGCCCTGATGTTAATAGATATTGGTGACCAATGATTGTTAATTCCTTTTATTATAGAGTTGATGGTGACTGTGCGTTTCTGTTTTTGTTTTCTTTTGCTTATATGTTGTGATAGTGTTTTTATCCTGTCTTATCTTGGGTGTACTTGATCTCATTTGGTTAGAATTTTCCTTCTAGTATCTTCTATAGGGCTGGATTGCTGCATATATATTGTTTAAATTTAGTTAGGTCATTGAATATTAAGTTTTCTTCATCCATGTTAATTGAAAATGTTGTTGCATATAGTAGTCTGTGTTAGCATTTGTGGTGTGTAAGCATCTGCATGATATCTGTTCAGGTCCATCTGTCTTTCATAGTCTCTGCTGAGAAGTCTAGTGTGATTCTGATAGGTCTACCTTTATATGTTACTTGACCTTTCTCCCTTGCCTTTTTAAATATTTTTCTTTGTTCTGTAGATTTAGCATTTTGATTATTATGTGGCTATTGGACTTTCTTTTATGGTCTAGTCTATTTGGTGTTCTGCAGGCCTCTTGTGTCTTTATGAGCATGTCTTTCTTAAATTTAGGGAAAATTTCTTCTATAATTTTCTCAAAAATATATTGTGCACCTTGGATCCTAAAATCTTTTTAATCTATTCTTATTACTTTTAGGTGTTTTCATGTTTTCCTTGATTTCTCATTTGTTTTTCTGTTTGGAACTTTTCCAATTTTATTTTATTTTTTGAGAGATGTATCAATTTCTGAAATTGTACCTTTAGGGCCTGAAATTCTCTCCTCCATTTCTTGAACACTGCTGGTGATGTTTAACTTTATCTATGTGGTTCCTCATATCTTCTCTTACTTCTCCAACTCCTGAGTTTCCTCTGTTTGTGTTTTCTTTATTGATTCTAAATCAGTTTTCATGTGTTGTTCCATTTCCTTCATCTGTTTGAACGTGGATTCCTGTCTATCCACGATGGCCTCTACTCTGTTGTTCATTTGCCTCTATTTTTTGTTTGTTTCTTTTTTATGTGCCTCGAATAACTGTACAATTATATATTTAAGATCATTTTCCTGTGTTTCAGCTGCAATAGAATATCCATTGATTTTTGGAGAATCTGGTGAAGGCATGATGTCCTGGATTTTGTTGCCTGTATTCTTATGCCGGCCTCTAGCTGGTTTTCTGTAACCTTGACTGATTATTCTTTGTACTGCAGTCTGGATCCACCTGTCTCTGTGGTGTGGAATAGTCTCTCCTGGATTCATTGTCTCTGCTGGCTCACTGTTTATGAACTAGCTATGCCAGGTAGCTGGTGCATGGCCAGAAAGGTCTCTGAATCTAGAGCTGCTCCAGTGTTGCACAGGCTTCCTTAAGATGGTGGAGGTTGGGATTTGTGTCTCAGGCCTGTCTCAGCTACACTGGGTTCACTAGCTGTGCTGGCCTCCTTTTTCCTGACCCAGGTGGACTAGGAAGCTGGGGAGTGGGAAGAAATATCTCTGAGCCTAGAGCTGCTCCAATGCCCCATAGGCCTCCTTGGGGAGGAGGGCAATGGCACTTGGGTCAGGTGTCTAGCTCAGCTCTGCTTGGTTCTCTATCTGTGCTAGGCTTGCTGTTTCTGGCCTACGTGACCCATGCTACTGGGGTACCTAAGGAAAGATCTCTGTGCCAAAGATGCTCCAGTGCCCCACAGGCTTCTTTAGTGGAGAATGGAATCTGGGTCCCAGGCCTAGCTCAGTCCCACTGTGTTCGCTGTCTGTGCTGTGCTGGCTGATTCTGATCTGGATGAGCCAGGCAGGTGGGGAGCAGGCAGAATGGACCATACCTCCCCCACAGTAGCAGAATACATCATCTCCAGAGAGCGGAGAAAGTTAGTGGCACTACCTCCTGCAACCAGGAAGGTGTCCACAGGATGTTGAGTGTGGTCTCCCAGGTTTGGAATCAGGAACCATTAGTACTCAGAAGGTGTCCACGGGACTGTGAGAGTGGACACACATGTTTAGAGCCTCATCCTCAGTACAGGAAGGTATTCAATGTACAGCCAGTGAGACTGAGCACCCAAGGTCTGAGCTGTCAGGCAGTGGTTCCAAGAAGGTATCCACAGAAAGTGGGCTTGGGCAGAGGGTGGCCTAAAGCTGCGGGGGGCCAGAGCCATGCATGCACTGTCACGGCTGGTCCCAGGAAGTTATCCACAGATAATGGATTTGGGCAGGTGGATGGCCTAGGGCTAAGGCAGTGCCAGGAGGGAGCTCTGAAAATTTTCCTGGTATTATCTGGGTGGCCTGAAACTAGACCTTCGAGTATCCCCATGGATTATCCTCTAACTTGAGAAACGCAGACATCAGGGTTTTGGGGTCCACAGTACAGCCTGCTAATCATCCTGTTCTCACTGCTGAGATGCTGTTCAGATACCGTCTGTGATTTACACCACCATCTTGGATTTCTCACAGTGGCTTCATTTCTAAAAGACACACATTGGGTACCTCCCTTCTTTCCCTCTGTGCTCCTCATTTTGGAAAATGATTAAAATTGGTGGTTCATAATAAAAGGCTCTCAGATATACTTTTTCTCTTTTTCCTCATTACGTCAATTATCATTACTAAATTTTCAAGGATGAACTTAGACATATCTTAATTTCATGACTATTCCCAATGTTTTATTACTGCTCTTTTTGGGCTATAGCCTCAACCTATTTATATAACTCATATATATATATATATATATATATATATATATATGTATATACACACACACATATATATATATGTATATATATATATATACATATATATAACTGGTTTTACTATTTTTTATAAATATAAGTGTTTTCTCTGCATCGTATCTTGAGACTCAGTATGAGTCCTGGCAATAAAACCTGCATCCTTTGGAAAAGCAGCCAGTGATCCTATCCTCTGAGCCATCTCTCTAGCCCTGTCCCATTGCATATTTCTTTCAAAAAGATCCCTCTTAGACTAGAGACCCTGCATACTCTTTAAGTATTTGGATGGACTCTAGAAAGCATGCCAACTTGTGTGCCTTATCTCAAATCTACTGAGAATAGAGGCCAACAATCCACGTTTTGCTACACATCAGATATTTTCATGGAAGCTGATGTTTGCAAACTACTGCTAAGGGGTGTAATTACACATAACTCTCAAATTCATGATTCATTGACACAATGACAGAGTTTTCAAATATATGAAACTATGTAACATATTTGATTGCGTTGATTCTTCACCCAAAGTTGCATATTGCCTTCCTCAGTCCTTTGTTTAAGCTATAACCTTCAGATAAGAATTAGGATACTCATAACCATTACTAGAAAATTCTCTGCATCTCTTCCAAGTAGTCGCACAGTTAGGTCACAGCAAGAAAGCAATAGATTTTTCTTCATCGAGAATCAACTACAGCATCACAGTATGTTCTAATTTTCAAAAGTTATTAAAATAGTCATCTAAAATTGTAGGCCTTCCCCTTTATATGTTTGAAGATCTGGCAAAATTAGGAGCATTCAGGGAGGACCATGGTTAAGATAATCAATCCTCATTCAGAAAGGCAAATGGACAGACATTGGAAGAGGGAGAAAGCAGGATACAGGACAAGAGCCTACCACAGAGGACCACTGAAAGACTCTACCCAGCAGTATCAAAACAGATGCTGAGACTCAGCCAAATTTTCACCAGAGTGCAGGGACCCATAGGAAAAAAGAGGGAGATAGAAAGACATGGAAAGGACAGGAGCTCCACAAGGAGAGCAACAGAACCAAAAAAAAAAAAAATCTAGGCAAAGGGGTCTTTTCTGAGTCTGATACTCCAACCAAGGACCACACATGGAGATAACCTTGAACCACTGCACAGAGGTAGCCCATGGAAGCTCAGTCACCAAGTGGGTTCTCTAGGAAGGGGAACAAGGTCTGTCTCTGACATGAACTCTGCGGCCAGCTCTTTGATCACCTCCCTCTGAGGGGGGAGCAGCCTTATCAGGCCGCAGAAGAAGACAATGCAACCATTCCTGATGAGACCTGATAGCCTAGGTTCAGAGGGAGGGGAAGTGGACCTCTCCTATCAGTGGACTTTGGCAAGGGCATTAAAGGAGATGAGAGAAGGAAGGTGGAACTGGGAGGGCCTGAGATAGGGGGCTACAGCTGAGGTACAAAGTAAATAAACTATAATTGTTAAAAAAATAAATTTATAAAATGTTTGAAAATACAAAACTACTTAATAATTCCTAATGTGTTTAATTATTTTATTTCCCTAAATGTCTGTGCTACTATAGAGTTGTCATTCTCTATCCAAAGGTAGAGAAACCCAAGATATCAGAGGTTCCATTTCTCTCAGGGAAGGCTACAGTGCTTTAGGGAGAGGGCCATGTGTTAGGCAAGGTAGCAATCTCGGTCTCACTGGGGAATGTGGAAATTAGTTTTCTATCGTATGTTGTTAGTGCTTTTAAATGAGATTGTCCTTTTCAGACTGCAGTGGAAATTCAGGAGTTCTGAAAGCCTGTTATGATACCAAAGTGTTACAGCTCTTTGGCTATGCTGCATTATTAAAGGCAAGAGTGTGGTCAAAAGTCTGGGCCTGATTGGCTTGCATTCTAAACACAGGCCTGGGGAAGCTCAGGCCCAGTGAGCAGAAGGCAGGTCCAGGTCCAGCAGTATTTTCTGAAGCTCAACACAGCTTTTGGAATTTGGGCAGGCTCAAGCCAGCCTGTCAGACAGTCAACCCCCCTTGAGTTCGTGGTATATCTCCAAGGAGAAGAGCCCTCATTTCCCCAGAAAAGAATGAGGAATTACAGGCAGTCATGGTAGAAATCTGATGGTATCATGCTGCACCATTCTTTCATGTGAAATCTGGGATCTATAAACCTTGCATATTGGGAAGGGTTTCCATTGTGATTGTGTTTGATTTGCTGCGGCTAGAAATGCTAGACATATTTGATTTACTTCTTGTTGTACAGTACCTCATTTACATGCAGTGGTATGGTCCTATCACAAGAAAAAGAACATAAGTACTTAGTTTTCCTGTGGATAGGCAAAAATCTACAAGTACAAGTGAAAGCCATTTGATTAAATATAAGATCTCATTAGCATAGGATAGGTATTTCCAGGAATCTCCAGGTGCTTGCTAAGCAAGTTTTTTATTAAGAAAGGGGCAGGCCTGTAATCTTTCCTGTGAGCTATGTGATGCTACTTAGAGGATTTAGGGTTCAGGAAGATAGGGCACTCCAATATGAAAGGAGTCCACAATTACAGAATGACCTCAGAAACTATCTAAAAAGGACAGATTTCAACCTTATCCATCACAGTCCCACACAAAGTAAATGATACCTATTTTAAAACACTACTTAGAGTTAGACACTTTCTCAAAACAACACATATATGTAAGAAAAATGACAACGTTTAACATCAGAGGCTAGGACTGACCCATCTACTCTCCAAAGATATGAAAAATAATTGTTATAAAAGCAAGAGTAATGAGCATTTTGTAGGAAATTGTCATATAAAAAGTGTATACACAGCAAAAACTAATCACTGAAAGGAAACCAAATATATATTGTTGAAATCAGAAGAAAGAATGGCCAACCATGAAATCTGAACAAATAAATATACATATTGGAATCAATATGAAGTATAGTTACCTCAATTTTGGATTTTCCTCCTTTTATTTTAATGGGGATTACTGATCTTTAAAGCATAGTAGACGTATTTGGTTTCATTCCAAATGCAAATTTATAAGGAACGTGAAAGTATATACATTAATTCTAGTGAAATGATACTTTCCCAATTAATAAGACATCAAAAATCATGCTAGTAATTGCACTCAATAAAATTAATGTTAAGCTCTGGGTTTGCAGCTTATTTGTACTGACCCAATGAGCACTAATAAAAAGAAATACACATCTATTTCACAACACTGCAATATCAGGTGCTAAAGATAATATGCCTGATTAATGCTTACTAATATGTGACAATTAAATTTCAAATACTAAGCTTCGTGGGTCTGGGAAACAAATATACAAGCTTTACAATTAAGACAGAATTCATCAGGTGTATTAAATGAACTGAGACATACAATTTCATCTACTTTCTGATTTAAGCAAGAGGAGAAATAAATTCCTAGTACTTTGACAGCTTAATCCTTCAGTTTAAACTGCAATTTATATAGCTATGTCTTTGCCTAGTTTAAAATTGTTTTTAAGCAACAGGCTATTGTTTCCTATAAGAAATGAAAGCTATGATAAATACAATCAATTATTAAGATAATATGCAGTAAGAAAAAAGGGATCTGCTCTTCCAATGTAAACCGTTTTAAGACAATACCCTTATTTTACATTTCATCCTACTGGGCTTTCTGTGTTCTTTGTATACCCACTCACATAGGTACTCATACACTGATTCACTCACACTGGCAACAAAAGAGTAGCATTTCATTGTAAAGAAAAGTTTATTTCAATAAAATTCAAATGAATTGTGTTGTGTCAATATCCTTAGCCACCAAAGAAATGCAAGCTAAAGCTGTTTTGTTGTTTTTTGTTTTTTTTTGCTAAAGCTGTTTTTAAAACCCCTTTATACTTTATTCAGAACAGCGACCATCAAGAAAACAAACCACATACATGCTGGTGATAATGTAGGGAGATAAAAACAATTATGCAATATTGGTTCAAATATGAAATGTTGAAACTACTGAGGCAAACAGTATGAAAGTTGCTCAAAAACTGAAAATAAAAGCACCGTAGATAAATAGATAGATAGATAGATAGATAGATAGATAGATAGATAGATAGATAGATAGATAGATAGATAGATAGATAGATAGATAATTTTGTTATACGGCTCCTGGTTGCAGACATAAAGGAGTGTAAGTCAGATGACCACAGAAATACCTGCACATCCTTATTTACTTCAACACAATTCACAATAACTGAGAAATGGAACCAGTCTAGGTGTTCATTAATAATCAACGTATGAAGACAACAAGGTAAAAATGCACAGTAGAATGTTTTTAATCTTCTATTTTTAATTTTTAATTCTTATTCTTCTTATAGTTATTATCGTTATTTCTTACAATTTATTCACTTTGTATCCTAGCTGTAGTCCCCTCCCTAATCTCCTCCTGGTACCACCTTCCCTCCCTCTTCTCCCACAATGTCGCCCCCAAAAACCCACTGATAGGGGAAGTCCTCCTACCCTACTATCTGAAGATAGCCTATCAGGTCTCATCAAGACTGTCTGGAGCCTCTTTCTCTGTGGCCTAGTAAGTCGATCTCACCAGAGGGAGGTGATCAACAAGCAGGCAACTGAGTTCATGACATTGATTGTCTCTGCTCTACTTACTAGTGGGCCCCCACGGATACTGATCTGCCCATGGGCTACATCTGAGCATGGGTTATAGGTCTTTTCTATGCATGGCCCTTGGTTGATCCATTAGTCTCTGCAGAGACCCCTGGGCCCAGATTTTATGGTTCTTTTGGTCACCTTGTAGAGTACCTGTCCCCTCCAGGTCTTTCAGTCTCTCCTTTCTTCCATTAGATTCCCTGAACTCTGCCCAAAGTTGTCTACGAGTCTCAGTGTCTGCTTTGATACCCTAATGGGTAGAGACTTTCAGAGGCCCTCTGTGGTAGGCTCCTTTCCTATTCTCTCTCTTCTCCTACTTCAAATATCTATCCTGTTTGCCCTTCTGAATGAGGATTAAACCTAGGAGTAACCTAGGTTACTCCTTGTTGTTTAACTTCTTTAGGTCAGTGGATCATAATATCGTTATCTTATGTTATATGGCTAATACCCACTTTTAAGTGAGTACATACTGTATGTGTCTTTCTGGATCTGAGTTACCTCACTTTTTTTTTTCTAATTCTATCCACTTTCCTCCAAATTTCATGATTTCCTTGTTTTTATTTGATGAGTAGTATACCATTGTGTGGAATTTAACAACATTATAAAGAAAATTGAAATTAATTATGTCACTTCCAAGAAAATTGAGATGGATCTGAAAAATCACTATGTTAAATGAAGTAAGACAGATTCAGACTGATAAACATCACATTTTCTCTCATATACAGATTATTTTCCATAATATATATCATTTTTCATATACTTATGACATGAATGTATACACTAGACTTTTTGGAAAAAGAAGGCATAATACAAAGAAGGAGAAAAGGGAAAGAAGAAAGATAATGGGGTGGATATTGTGAAATCACATGATCTATTTCCATGAAAATGTTACTTTGAAATCCATTATTTTGTACAACCAGCGTACACTAATAAAATTTTTAAAAATAGCAAAAATTCAGATAGTCTTCTTTCCCTACATGTATATACCTCTTAGTCCATTTGTCCCTCATGGTAATTTATATTGGGAATTTTTTAAAGAAAAATGTAGCTTTATTAAATATATGAAGAATTAAATCCTGCTGTCATACTACATATCTTTAATAAAATTTTATATTGGATGGACAATTTTCCCACCTGTAATTTATATTTTCTATAGTCATCTATTAGAAAAGATGTAATTATCATTCCTTGCACTCAACATCTGAAAGGGTAAGGATACAGAAAAGGTGTATGGTGCCTACAATGAATACAGCCATAGGTTTTATAACCCGAACAATTCAGTTTTAATCTGTTTTAATCTGAACAAGTAAAACAAAGAAGAAAAACTCAAATCAATCACGTACTATGATCATAAGCTGAATGTATACACTATTTCATGCGTAGGGCTTTGGATGTACATGTGCATAATTCTGCTTTTTAATAAAAATAACTTAAAATTCATTCAATATTCTATATTATTTCAAAAATTAGATATCTTTAATTCAAAAGACATTTATTAGTACTTGACCATTTTCCATCACTTTTAGATGCTAGTTAGTACCACACATATTTATAGAATTTTCAAGAACAAGTAAACAGTCTAAAATTTGTAAGTATAAACACATATTAGATATGATTTGCAACACCAATGGGAATGGAAATTCAATATCAGACAATATTTTTTTCAAATAGTGCAGGTTTCATTACTACATGTGTCAAGTATGATTGCTATTTTATTCCCTCACCACAGCTTTAATAAGGCTAAATTTCATATATGGGTTTTTATTAATATTAATGATATTCAGTATAAAATATACAGAATATTTAAGTACCATACAATAAAAGAAACCTCATTTCAAGATTCACCAGATTATAATTCAAATTTATAACATTTCTGATTCAAACTGTAAATTCAGTTTTTCAAAATAAATGTATTCTCTTTATAGCCTGATAGCAGCTACCTCCACCCCTCCTTCCCCTTTCAGTCTCACTCTCATACCCCTCGCCCACTTCCCCATTCTTTTAGCCTCAGAGAATGAGAGGACCCTCATGGATACCAATCCACCCTAGAAAGGCTCATTCTCTCCCACTGAAGCCAGACATGGCAGCCCAGTTATATGAAACTGACCCTTAAAGTACATGTTTTTAGCAAATATTCATTTTACGACAATATAGTAGAATATGAACATACTTCTTTCAATAGCTACATAATAACATATTACTTACCCCCCACACACATCTTTTTTTTTCTTTTTAAAATATTAGTTACAGTTTATTAACTTTGTATCCCAGCTGTAGTCCACTCCTTCATTCCCTCCCAATCCCACCCTCCCTCATCTCCTCCCTGCCCTTTTCCAAACCCACAGATAGGGGAGGTCTCTTCCCCTTCCATCTGACCCTAGCTTATCAGGTTTCTTCAGGACTGGCTGCATTGTCCACCTCTGTAGCCTAGAAAAACTCTACCTAGCAGTGTATCAAAGTACATGCTGCGACTCATAGCCAAACCTTCTGCAGAGTGCAGGGAATAATATGAAAGAAAGGTGAGTTAGTATGACTTGGAGAGGACAGGAGCTACACAAGGATCTAACATATCAGGGCACAAGAGTCTTTTATGAGACTGTATCTCCAACCAAAACCATGTATGGATATAACCTAGAACCCATCTTGGATGTAGCCCATGGTAGCTTAGTATCCAAGTGGGTACTCCAGTAAGGGGAACAGGGACTATTTCTGACATGAACTCAATGGCTGGCTCTTTGACTTTCCCTCACCCCCAAGGGAGAAGCAGCCTTGCTAGATAAATTCAGTTTTCTAAAACTTGTTTCTGCAATGTGAGTGCCAAGTAGAAGAATGGTTATATTCTTAATCTAGAAACAGAGTATTAAACAAGGTTCTAGCTTGTCATACCTTTGATAGTTATTTGCTATTGGCATATAAAAATTAAAAACAGATTGTATTATTTATTTTAGTCAAAGTCTTACTATAACAACGTATACCTCAGTATGGAAAAAAAATATCATGGAACATTCTTTTTCTCTCAAAACAGAGTTTCTTTTTGCAGCCTTGACTCTCCTGGGCTTGATTTGTAGACCAGGCTGGCCTCAAACTCACAGAGATCCACCTGTGTGAATTCACCTTGGCCTCCCCAAGTGCTGGGATTACAGTTCTATGCCACTGCTACTGGCTGGAACTATTATTATTATTATTATTATTATTATTAACAATATAAACAATTATCATGAATAAAACACCTGTAATCCTAGCACTCTGAGAGACCGAGGCAGGCAGGTCTCTATGATTTCCAGGCTAGCCTGGTATACAAAGTGAGTCCAGGACAACCAAGGTTGTACAGAGAAAACCTGTGTCAAAACCGAGTGGGGGGGGGGAGGAGAGAAGGAGAGAAAAAGACAAAGAGAGAAAAAGAGAGACAGATAGAGAAGGAGAGAGAGAGACTCAATCATTTATTGACTTTGTTTGAAATTTATCAGGTCAAAATGGAACATCGTAATGTTACATTATAGGGTCCTTTTCATAGCTTGGAATTCAAGTTAGACCAGTCATTACTTGGTCACTCCCATAAGCTCTGAACCACCATTTCCCCAGCACAACTTTTATGCAGCGCAAGTTTTGACTCAAAAGTTTTGTGGCTGAGTTGGTGTCCCAGTCCCACCACTGGAAACCTTGCCTGGTTACAGAAGATCGACGTTCCAGGTTCCTTATCCTTCCTTATCAGAAGTTCTTGCAAGTTCATACTCATAGTTTCCAGGGCTATCCAATGCACTATGTTGCCATATCGTCCCTTAGATGTCCCCCTATTCCCTTAAATGTCTCTCCATCTACTTTCCATCCTTCCCAAATCTGATATCTCCTATTCCCATGCCCACCTGTCCTTTGTTCCCATGCCTGGGAAAATCCACAAATCACCCCTAGAGCCCTCTGGGTTATTTAACCTTTCAGGATTTGTGGATTGTAGCATGACTATCCTTTACTTTACAACTAGTATACACATATATGTGAGTACATATCATGTGTGTCTTCTGGGTCTGGGTTGCCTCAATCAGGATGATTTTCTTTTCTAGTTCTATCCATTTGCTTACAAATTTCATGATGCCATTTTTTCTAACAGGTGATTAATACCCAATTGTGTAAATATATCATACTTTCTTTTTTATTCTTCAGTTAAGGAAGAATAGGTTTATAGGTTTTTTTTTCCAGTTTCTGGCAAGTATGAACATAATTGAGTAAGTGTTCTTGAGGTAAGATGGAACAACTTTTGGGTATATGCGCAAGAGCAGTATTAAAGTAGGTTGACTTCCAATTATCTAAGCAACTGCCATATTGACTTACATAGTGGCTGTACTAGTTGGCATTTTCACCAGCAATGGAGGAGTGTTTCTCTCACTTCCCCCCTCACCAGCATGAGCTGTCACTTGTGTTATTGATCTTAGCCATTCTGGCATTTATAAAATGGAATCTCATAGTCGATTTCTTTTTTTTTTTCATTTCCCTGATGGCTAAGGATATTGAACAAATGCTTCTCATACATTTGTTATTGTTCTATTGAGAATTCTTTGTTTAGATCTGTACCCCATTATTTAGTTGGGCTACTTGGTTTATTGATATCTTATTGCATATAGCTATGCCATGTTTGGTTGTTAGGCCACTGAGAGGCCTGTTATTTTGTTAAAGGAAATGGAGAAGCAGTGGATCTGGGGAAGAAGAGAAGTGTGGGGTACTGGGAAGAGTGGAGGGCAGGAAGGCTATGGTCAGGATGCATTGTTTGGGAGAAAATAAATTTCAAAAACGGAAAAAAATTATGGAGGGAAACCACTTTTAATAAATATTCTCTAAAAGAATATTAAAGTTGTTATATTACTTCATAGCAATACAGTTTTAGTCTTAAAATTGGATTAGATGACCATTTATTTCAGCAAATTGCCATTATCACCGAAACTATTTTTTTTCTTAAAATGGCTATTCCTATCTGATCTGTGAGCTTCTGTAATGCTCTGGAAATTAGGTTTTGATAAACATCTGAGGATATATTATTCCCATAGGTCGCATGTCAGCACCGTGTACAAACAGTTCATGTACAGTGTTTGATAAAAATATCCATGAATATTTAGAAGCTGTTAGATTGACTCAGTTGATATTATTTTTAAAAGACCTTTAAATTATACATTTCTGAGTCATGTATTAGGTATTTGTCACCTTTACTTTGAGTATATTTTTATCATACTCCATGTTGGTGCACACATATTTACCCAGTGACTAACTCTCTATAAATGAGCTCTATCCCAGATTAACACACATGAAAAATTTCCACTCATTGCTGCCAGACCTCATGGTGAAAAGTGAGCTCAAGAAAGCAGCTATCTGCAACCGAATACTCAGTGGAAAGGACATTCCGTTCTAACTCCCCTTTAAGAAACTTCCAACAATAGCTCAAGCACAAGCAGACACTTGTCTGAGAAGTTGCCCAAGCTAACCATTTAAGTAAAGAATCTCTCCCTCAGGCACATAGCACAGGAAGCTGCTTTCATATCAAATAGAGTAAGCAATGTATAAAAACAAATATTTTCCACAATGTCTATCTATTGTAGACTATCACTTCTGTTCCACCTATCACTTCATACAAATTTGTTATCTGTAAAAATATTGCAGTTTTGTAGGCCCTTGAAGCATTTCATTTTTTTTAAATTTGAGATTTCAATATTTAACATGAGAAAGCAGAAAAAGACAAAGCATACAGATATGCTGTAAAGACCATTGTCTGGTTGCCCAAACAATCAAGGCTAAACAGCCTAAGGTTTGGCATTTATAAAATACAGTAATAATTCAAGACCAAAATATATACCAAGGATTATACCATTCTATTCCTTTGGTTGCTACATACATATAATGTGAATAAAGTAATACTAGTGAGTATTCATTGTTAGACATAAAATGTTTGTCTATCTGGATGATACATAGTGATGTGATGACTAAATAACAGTAAGATAAATGATATAGATTTTAGTCATTAGTTCATTTGTCTTCGAACCTGTTAGACCCAAGTAACAAATGGATAGCAAACATATGTCCTCCCCTGAAGGAGCAAGTGTGTGGGTCAGGCATATAGAATCAATTGGAAAGTGAAAACACAGGAAATAATTGCTTTCACTGGAATATATTTATAATAAGTTCACAATAAAATAAATACCAGAGACTACTCATCTTTTACCTTTGGTAGTCAGGAAAGCCACTTAAAAATCTTTTATAGGCAAACCCTAAAATAATGAAGCAATATTTTCAGCGGAAGAAAACTGAGAATGGCCTTGTGAAAGAATTTAAGAATAGAAAGAAGACATAGATATAATGTGGTATGACTTACTTGTAGCATCACAAGTAATTTTATGTTGAAAAGTAGGGTTCATGGTGTGGAATATCAAGTAAATGAACTGAGAGGAAGGAAAACATGCCATTTTGTAGAAGACATTGTATATTAAGGTATTGGATTTTACCATAAAATGATGCTGTCAGAAATGGTAAAAGGGAGAAGTACACAAGCTAACCTGTGTTTTAGCAGTCATATGACTGTTACAGCAATTATAAGACAGGGTTTATTTTAACTCATGTAAAAAGTAAGTTCCTTCAGATACAAGACTTTTTAAAGGAAGACTTTACAATCTACTGCCATTTCTGCAAAATAATATCCTGTGAACAAGTATTTAAAAGAAAATAATGTCCTTTCTTTTCAGAAAAAAATAAAGCAATTCATATTTACACACAAGCTTTCAACCAAAAATTTTTTTCATGATCTATATGTACTAATAAAATTTGGAATCCATAAGTATGTTTGTTCCTGGTGCTATATAGAATGTAAAGCTTTTGAGAAAAAAAATAGTCCTCATATCCTGACAGTCTCAAGTAAATTTGTATACTTTTGGTGCCAATAATGAGTTGTAAAGTGGCAATAGTTTTTCATTATTACTTTTGGAAGACAACAGGAGAAAAGAAACAGTTTGCTGTCAAGCATAATAGAGGTACTCAATAAATATTAGTTAAATTAATGTCAGCTTCTTCAGGATTACTTAAATTGGTTAACTGTGTCTGGATTAACCCTCAAGTTAATCCAGCTAACATACTCAAGGCCCACCACCTATTTTTTTTAACTCTTTCAAAATGCCATTTTCTTCCACACTTGCTTTTCACTCATAAACAGCCTGAACCTCCATTTTATATCGAATTTAGCATAAATCATCATATCAACATTACTCCTTATATAATTTATCCATTGTGTCAGGAAGTAAAAATTCATGTTTTAATTATCATTTTTCATACTGTAAGTGATATTGAGTATCTTTTCATATATTTATTCATCACCTTTATACCCTATACCCTTTTCTGTAATATTTGAATTCATTTCCTCAGTTTAATTAGGTTATTAATAGCTTTAGATTTTGTTTTGAGTAACCTTTCCATATTCTGGATACTAGTCCCCTTGAGAGTTCACAAAAACAAATAAGAAAAAGTACAAAATAATGATATCAAAATAAGAAGAAATGAAACCCCAAAACGAAGCAAAACCTCAAGCTTTAGAGTAAAAATGAAGACTATAAATCAAAGAAATGCTGAAAATACCACTAAAAGCAGAGGTTGGAAAAGATTTTATTGTTTATTTGTATATATTAAGCTTCAAACTTAATTAAAGCACATTTTGTCTCATTAGATATTCATACAGAAAAAAAAGAACTTCAGACCTAACTCTTATGAACATTGTTGCAAAAATATTCAATAAAATACTTGCAAACTGAATCCAAGAACACATAAAGGATATTATCCACCATGACCAAGTATGCTTCATCCCTGAAATGCAGGGGTGATTCAATGTACGGAAATCCATCAATTTAATCCACCATATAAACAAACTGAAGGAGAAAAACCCACATGATCATTTTCTTAGACACCAAAAAAAAAAACAAAAAAACAAAACAAACAAACAAAAAAACGAGTTGACAAAATCCAACACCCATCAATGCTTAATGTCTTGGAGATATCAGGGATACAAAGAACATACCTAAAGAGAGTGAAGACAATATACAGAAAAGCTATAGGCAACATCAAACTCAATGGAGAGAAACTTAATTGATCCCAGTGAACTCAGGGCCAAGGCAAGGTTGCCCACATTCTCCGTATCTTTTCAAAATATTTCCTGAAGTCCTAGCAAGAGCAGTAAGAGAGCTAAACAAAATCAAAGGGATACATATTGGAAAGGAAGAAGTCAAAATATCAATACTTGCAGAAGATTGGACAGTATACATGAGTGAACCCAAAAATTCAAGCAGAGAACTGCTTCAGCTGATAAATAATTTCAGCAAAGTGACTGGATGCAAAATTAACTAAAAAAAGAAAAAGAAAAAATCAGTAGCAATCCTGTATAGGAAAGACAAAATGTCTGAGAGAGAAACTTGGGAAACAACACCCTTCATAATAGCCATTCATAACATAATGTACTTTTGTGTGACCTTAACCAAGCATGTGAAAGAACTGATTGAAAAAAACTTCAAGTCTCTAAAGATAGAAATAAAAGAAGGTATCAGAAGATGCAAAGATCTCCCATGCTCATGGATCAGCAGGATTAACATAGTGAAAATGGCCATCCTGCCTAAAGAACTGTACAGATTCAATACAATTCCCATCAAAATAACAACACTATACAGAACTTGAAAGAACAATTCTCATTTTCATACAGAAAAAGAAAAGAAACAGAATTGCTATAACAATCATGTAAAACAACAGATGATCAGGAGGTACTTACATCCCTGATCTCAAGCTTGCTACAATGCAGTAGTAATAAAAATTGCATGGTACTGGTGTAGAAACCAAATGGTGGATCAATGGAATAAAATAAAAGACCCAGAAATAAACCCACACATCTTTGGATACTTGAACTTTGACAAAGAAGCCAAAATAATAAAATGGAAAAAACAAGACAGCTTCTTCCACAAATGACACTGATCTAACTGGATGTCTACATGTAGAAAATTTCAAATAGATTCAAATTCATCACCTTGCACAAAAATAAAATCCAAGTAGATCAAAGACCTCAATATAAAACCAAACACACTAAACCGTTTAGAAGAAAAAGTGGGGAAGAGCCTTGAACTCTTTGGCACAGGAGACAACTTCCTGAACATAACACCAACATCACCGGCTCTAAGATCAACAATTAATAAATGGGACCTCGTGAAACTGAAAAGCTTCTGTAAAGCAAAGGACACTGTCATCAGAACAAAATGACAACCTACAGAATAGGAAAGGATCTTCACCAATCCTATATCTCAGAGAGGACTAAGATCCAGAATATATGTATCACTCAAGAAAATAAACAGCATGAGATCAATTAATCCAATTTAAAAATGTGATTCAGAGCTAAACAGAATTCTCAATTGAGGAATATCAAATGGCAGAGAAAAACTTAAAGAAATGCTCAATGTCCTTAGTCATCAGGGAAATGAAAATCAAAACAACCCTGAGATTTCACCTTACACCCATGAGAATGGCTAATATCAAAACTCAAGTGACAGCACATGCTGAAGATGAGGAGGAGGAAGAGGAATCCTCCTCCATTGCTGGTAGGAATGTAAACTTGTGCAACCACTCCTGAAACCAACCTGGCTCTTTCTTAGACAATTAGGAGTAGTGCTTCCCTGAGATCCATGGCATGTATCCCTGAGATCCACTCCTAGGCATGTATCAAAAACATGATCAAGTACACAAGAAGGACATTTGTTCTACCATGTTAGTAGCAGCTATATTTGTTATAGCCAAAATTTGGAAACAACCCAATGTCCCTCAACTGAGGAATGGATATAGAAATTGTGGTACATTTACACAATTGAATACAACTCAGCTATTAAAAAGAAGGAAATAATAAAATTTTCAGCAAATGGTGGGAATTAGAAAAGATCATCCTGAGAGAAGTATCCCAGAAGCAGAAAGATACACACGTTATATACTCACTTATAAGTGGATATTAGACATATAATATAGGATAAAAATACTAAAATCTGTACACATAAAGAACCTAAGCCAGGAGAGGACCTTGGGTAAGTTGATCAATCCACATGCAGAAAGGCAGAGTGGATGTCCATAGTAAGAGGTAGAAAAGACACAACAGGACTGGCGCCGACCACAGAGGGCCTTTGAAAGACTGTACCCAGCAAGGTACTGAAGGAGATGCTGAGACTCATAGCCGAGCTTTGGGCAGAGTGCAGGGAATCTTATGAAAGAACAGGGAGATGGGAAGACTTGGAGGGGACAGGAGCTCCCCAAGGTATGTAACAGATCAAAAAATTCTGGCACAGGGGAGTCCGCATGGAGATAACCCAGAGCCCCTATAACCACTGCACAGATGTAGCCCAGGACACCTGGTGTGCAAGCCAGTGCCTCATTCACAAAGTCCTTACATTGTAGATTGAAAGGAACAGACACTTTGAGAAAAGTATCACCTTGCTTCTGATTGTACCTATGTATCTGGATGCTTCTTGGATGTAGTGTGTATATGTGTGTGTGTGCGTATGTGTGTGCTTGTGTGGGTGATGTGTGTGGGTGAGAGAGAGAGATTTATTTCTCCCATAGAATTCTTTCAGTTTATCTAATCAATTTCATGGCTCATATATTGAAATCCACCAAAATGATTTAATTTCTAGATTTCAGATCCCCATCTCCACTGTATCAAAACTATTCCTAAACAGGACAAACATCTATATCCAGCATCTTTCCCATCATTATCACTTCCTTTCCAGTGTTTTGCTTGTAAAGGCCACTGCTATGTACCAAATAGTGTAAGACCTGAAAGATACTGCATAAAATCCAGCAACTGTTTGTTACTCATTCTATCTACAAGGAATGCATGTAGTTTTTTATCTGTGGGGTAAACTTTCCAGTCAAAGAAACCCATTTCTTTGCAACTTAAAAGAACTTCAAGTTAGTGACCATCTATCCTTGCCTTTTACAAATCCCTGTTTAATGAAAGTGATATCCTTCAGGAAACAAAAATATGTTTGTATCAATGCACTATGTGAAACCCAGAAAAAGGATAGCCAGCGCTCACACAAAGAGAAAAATCACTTAAATGACCTCCAAAGACCTAAATATTTGAGCTGTAACTCACTCAGACACCTTGTAGCTTATTCCCACAAATTTCCTCACTCTTCTTCCTCTGAGAAAGCTGACCTTGCTACAGTTCTTCATACAAGATGCCCTACCACAAATGTTTTGCTGTGACAGAAATAATTTTGCTGTCTCTTTCCCATTGGAAAATTACTCCATAATCCCATTCTTCTCACACTACCATTTTCTCAGGATTACTTCCTAAGTGTCTACTTTTACATGTTCTTATAACAATGTGGTTTTAGTCTATGGCTCTCAACTGAAATGCAAATGGAAAAGTGGGAACAAATTTCTATGTACATATAGCCTTAATTTCTAATATCTATGGGCTTGATTATTTAAAAATTATACTCAGAGCATAGCACTAAGGCTGAATGATTATACTATGCAAAAATGGCACTCAATAATATGTGGTGCATAGGCAAATGAATGAACAGATACTGAAGCATCAACTCTAATTTATTCTGTAAATTATGGTTATCCAATAACACATATACAAACTCTATGAAGCCACTTCCTTTGAGATTTTCATCTCTGGATTGATTTTGAGACAGTTGAAGTAAAACACTATCAAAGCTTTAGGCATGAATAAAGTGAACCCCTTAGATAACACTTGATGCATGCTAAAATAGCCAATTAAAGTTGGGTTGTATACATCTAATTCAGAGTAATTTTCTAGCCCAATACCAGCTGTTCACATGGCTTCTGCTCAGCCTCTCCTTAATCCAGATTCCCCAGCTGTCTGAGCTTCAGGTAAACTTTCTGTTAACCGCCTACATGGCAGCATATCCTTTGTCTAGTCATTCTCTTTAAAATTTAATTTATATAGTTTTTTTTCTCTTATTTTTCAGGATATGAAAGTTCAAAGAGTGGGTTGAAATACAGCTGCTTTTCACTTTCACAATTGTTGTGATAAACACACTTTAGTCCATTTAGTCACTAATTCGTTTATAATACTGCTATCTGAAGCATCAGAACTAAAAAAGGAATTACTCAATTTTCTTCTGGTAAAAATACTTAGACAACTCTGGATCTGTGATTTATTCTTATTTTTTAATGTGTTTTGAAAAACTTTCCAAGGTGAAACTCTGAACCAAGAAAATATTTTGATTACCTTGCCTTTAAGTCAGTACGTAGACTAAGAAACTACTGCTGCTGAAATTTGATAATGGAGGAGACAAGTGTCTGGAAATAAAGATGAGTGCCAGGAATGAACAAAAAGCAACTGATGTTCATACCCTTTTATAGTCCTGATTCTGAGGCAGTCTTAGACAAAAAAAGGAGTAAGCAAATGGAGAGTAATTTAGAACACAAAACAAAAGAATATAAATGCCAAGGACATAGTAGAAACATTTTAAGGCTTTTTATCCAACAGTAACCAAAAAGAACATAAAACACTGCCATGCTAAGTATTCTTAAATAATAGGAACAGTTTCAAACTCAAATGTTATAGTTATGAAAAGTAAATGCATCAAAGAGAAAAGAAAAAAAAATCAAATAATTGCATAGTCATTGCTTACTACTTTTTCACTCATTTATATGGTTTTAAGATTTTTAAAATAGAAGTTAAAAGCATGGCAATTCAAATACCTTGGGTTTTCTTATTTTGAAAAATTTAAATATGTTGTTTTTCTTTAAAAGCCATTCAAATATCTACATTCTGCTTTTAATACACAGATAAGCACTGATTATTATAATAAATTTTTCTATTTTTCAGAACATCCATGTATTTCTACTTACAATGATAAAATAATGAATTAAAATGAAGTGACTAATAAAACCAGAGGCAAAGCTCTTCATTTTTTTATGTACATGAACATGAGACTAGCCTGTGATAAATTGCAGCTTGCAAAACTGACATAAAACCACTTTTATCACACCTTAAATTTAGAGAAAAGTAATTTTTTGAAGTTATATGGAGTGAAAATATTTAATTAGCCATTCTGGAAGGTTCATTTATGAACAATGAACACAAGAATAAGAAAAATGTCTTATTAGATTGCCAGAGAAATAACAGATGCATTCCAAGTAAAGGCTAATCATCCATTTTCCCTCACTTTTCCTTAGTAAAGAACAATTTTTATACATAATCACTGGGTTAAAATGAGGTATTGACACAGAATGCAAAAGATAGTGAAGAGATCAGTCAAAAACACGCCTAAATTATATCTTAAGCCTTAGGAACTGTGTCTTTTTCTAGGGCTTCATAGTGTATATATTTTGCAAAACTAAGTATAAAAATAAACTAGGGTCTGATGGAAGGGGAGGATGTCCTCCCCCAATCAGTGGACTTGGAGGGGGGAAGGGAGGAGATGAGGGAGGGATGGGGAGAGTAGGAGGGAATGATGGAGGGGGTTATGCCTGGGATACAAAGTATCTAACCTGTGATTGATATAAAAATAAATAAATTACATTTAAAAAAATAAAATGAAATGAAATATGTCATATAAGTGTGCTAGTAATAAAATACTTTAACAGTCAAAAAAAAAAAAAAAGAATTCAGGTAGAGATTATTCTGGATTAGTGAAGTGGTGTTCATAGGTTTTATTTTTTTTCCAAAATCCAAGTTTTCCTCAAAAAGAAGGAAGTCATGCACATTTTTAATAAAGATATTAAACTGTGATTGATAAAAAAAGAAAAGAAATAGTAAAAAAAAAAGGATAATATGATACCAAGAAAACAAACAAGAACAAAACCAGTTATCTTTGTAAACAAAATCTTGTAGAGCTCAAGCTTGCCTTGGCCTTGAATCAAAAAAATATAACAAAACAAAACAAAACCAAAAAATGACTTTCTGTTCTTCTCTCTAGCATCCCCCCAAATTCTAATTTTACAAGAATGTACCACTACTCCCAGTTTATGCTGGGTTATAATACCTATACCAGGGTTTTGTGAATACTAGGCAAGTACTCTACCAATTTAGATTCATTCTTTACCTAATGCAATCAAAGACATTTTGACTGAATGAAATAACCCTAAACAAAATTTTAAGTATAAGGTATCTTAGAATTGCAGACTACATGAAAGACATGAACTAGGAAGACAGAATAATGCCCTTTGATTTCTTAATGGGCCTGAGGTGCATGAGGCTGATAAGAAGTTTTTATGAATAAGTCCCCAAGCAATTATGCTTCCTCATTTTCATTTACACATCAGTAATTTTGTGTCTGCAATTTCAAATTTTCTTAAACACCAGGGCCAAAACTATTATTGTCATATTTCTTTGTTTGTTTTGCAATATTCAGAGCAGTAATAATGACTGCAGAGAAATAAAAGCTATGTGCTCTGGGTACTAAAAAGTGTTTCAGAATCTCTGGAGAAAATGTCTGGTTTATGAAGGCACATTTGATGATATACTACATGGAGAATAAAATTTTATTTGAAGATTTTTAGAAAAATAAATGAACCTAATAATTTTACCTTTTAATTTTGAAACTATACTTGTGCATGAACACTCATAAATGGTAGTTATTTTTCTGTAAAACAGTTCTTTAATATCCAGTAAAAGGGAGTTTGAAATGTTATAGATTTAGAGAGACTATCATGTGTGAAAAAATTAGACAACACTGAAAATATGGCAAAATAAATTACACCATAATATTATTGTTGTTTTAACTTTCGTATGTGTAATGAAATGAAGCTTTGGAATCCCAGAGTTGTGTTAGTACGGTATAGCATAAAACCTTAGAAAAGTTAAACAGAAGTTGTGATGGGGAGACAATACTGGAGAATAACTCAAATGTTGTGCATGGTAGACAAGCACTAGATCACTGATGGACACGCCAGAATCTACCATAAATTTTACCTAGAGAAACTATGATGACTACACTGTGTTTTTTTCCTTGTTTGTTTGGTTATGACATCCCCATGCTATATAAGGCATGATCCACAAAACACTATATTTTCATGACACTCTGCTAATAATTGAGGCAGCACTGAATTAAAAAAAAAGTATTTCCCATATTCAATCTCATGACTTTTTCAACAAAACTTTTTAATATGGACTGATTGCCTTGATAACAGAATCGAAACCTCCTAGGAAGAAAGCAGACCTCTATGACATAGAAAACCATTGCCTCTCTTTGATCCAATCAAAATTTGTACTGTATAAAATAAACCAAGTTCATCATTATTCCTTTTCATTGTGATTTAGTTTCTCTTCAAATGGCATACTTTGTATATCGGAAATAACTGCATCCTCTCCATTAACTGAGATTGGCATCACTTTAATCATTGTACCTTTTTAGAATACAATGTGGAAATGTCAAAATCCCACTAAGGTAAATTTCAAAAACAAGATCCAAATGTCAAAACACACAACTAGTAATACACTGTTAAAACAGTAAAACTTTTGTACACTATAACTCTTTGAAAAACATCTTTTTATCCCTTAAACCTATTGTTACATTTCATAAACATAATTTAGTGGTTTGGAAATGCTCTATAATAAAAGATTTCTTCAAATCCTAAGTATGTAAAAAACACAGTGTACTTAAATACTATGCCGTAGCTGAGGATAGGCTTGCCTTTCTTCAATTCAGAGTTGCATTTGTAATAGTCTTTCAAAAGTACTCAGGACACTGTTACTTTTTGTTTTGTTTGAATATGTAATAATCACTAGTGAATTATATCAATAATATTTATAAGTTGATAGAAAAATATAAATTAAAATAAGAGTACCTGTGTGTGTTACAAAGAAGATGGGTAAGTATTACATGTATTGTGCATTGACAGTAAACAAAGTATTTTCTCCTTTAGGAAATAACATTGATACTCATAAAAGAAATGTCTGAAGATAACAATGGAAACCAGTGGTAAACTGAAACAGATGCACCTATTATGAATCAATACATGTACAACATAACTTACAATGATTTTTCTGACTATGTGCTTGTCTCTTGTTTTCTAGAATTTGTTAATAATTACCTATTTCTACAGATTATTTTTTTCATTCTTAATTACAAGCATTGTCAATAACTATTTTAGAATAACTAGAGTCCACAAAACAGAAATTGGGAGAAAATGATAACTTTCATGCATATCTCGGTGACTCACTTGCTTCATCATAAATTCTTTTAATGTTATTTTTGTTATGTTAGAGTCAACTTTTAAATTCGTTAGTAACAGCTGATATTTTAAAAGCAAACAGGGCCACATTTTTAAATAAAGGTCTGACCTAAAAGTTTTATTGAACTGTTAGGTCACAGTGGAGATGAATCACCAAATGACTTATAAAACAAGATTGCAAGCCTTCCAGGTTTTTATTTTGTTTTCAGGTAAAGAGACTGCATGGCCACTTTCTGACAGAAATTGTATCCCGATTTGAAGAATAATAATGTAATGATAGGGAATAGAATTTTTTAATTATGAAATATAATAAACAAAACTTAGAAATTCAATCTCGATGAATACTTTTATACTTTTACATAACTTGTTTGTCAAAAACAACTTATGTAAAACAACTTATTTTCTTTATTTTCCCTATGGTATGTCAGATAAAACCTTTCCAAACCTTAGGCCTCAGTTACTTCCATAGAGAATTAGTTCACTGAAAGTACATCTCAGTTCAATACTGTCTACAAATCCATTAAGAAGAATATCAATCAAAATGAAAACAGAGATACATAAACTACTTCAAAGCCAATTAAATAGTCTGTTCCATACACTTAAAGCGAGTTATGCATTATTATTATTATTTAGTGGTTTCTTAAGAATGTTTTGTTTATTCTATTTTGAAAGGGAAACAAATAGCATTAACAAAACCTCCACAACATTTTTCTCGTATCTACTGAAACACATATGCTTGATTATATATACATATAGATATATATTCAATATATATATGGATGGATGATAAAGAACAGAGAAGACAAAATTATGATTTTTCATAAGCCACTGTAATAAGTTTAAATCAATCTGCCTACTCAGTGAGCTTGTAACAAGCTGAAAGTTATGCCACAGTTAAGGTATTTTTAGTTACTTTGTACTTACAGCAGTCTTCTGCTTCTTCCCACCAAAGCATTTGGAAGCAAAAGTATATACCAAGGCAGGGATAAAAATCTTGGTAAAAGTTTTACCAGGTTTATTGCTCCAGCAGCCTTAGGTACGATGAGAACCCCATAAACTTCAGCAGCCTTGAAAAAAAAATAGTACTTCAAGATTTCCTATTTATTTTTTCTGTATAGGCTATTGCGTTCAAGAGCTGAGTGCTGTAGATGGCAAGTGAGTGAGCCCAACACTGAGTGAGTCAACATAGTAACTGATGCCAGGATTCTGTAGAGGCCTCTGGATATTTCAAATTCCAGGACCTGTGCACAAGCAAGTGACCCGCCTTTCTCTCAAGTTGCTTTCCCATAATAGGACTGTCCATGGACACTACATATAAGGCTGTGCTTCCAGCATGGCAAGCTCTTTGAATTCAAATAATGTTCAACTGTGTTATAAGTCATATCTAAACTAGAATAGCACAGGGGACTCAGTCTTGCTCTCAAAGTCTCCTAAACATAAAAAAGCATCAGTCCAAAGCTATCACAATATTTTTCTGAAACTTTTATGTTAATTACCAAAACAACAACAGTAAGTCCTGTCCAGAATTAACTTTTAAATGCCTGTTTTTTTTGCTCTTTTCCTAACTTCACTAAAAATGTCATTATACTAAACAATAAAATCTTCCTAGAACAATCTATTCACTTGTAATCTATCTGATATCTACCATAATTAATTTTTACCCTTGGGATCCAATCAAAACTATGTATTGATGATGCCAACACTCTGAATACGAGAAGCCGAACCAGAATAGAACAGCTGAGTTCTGAATGTAGAATGTCAATAGGTCTCAGGGAACAAGTTTTCTACTAAAATAAAAAGCCCTCTTATAAACGGCACAGAGAATTCCTCCCAGAATGCCAAATTTCAGCTGTGCTTTGGGATAAGACATTTTTTTTACTAGAAATTTATTATTTCTTCAAAATCTTCTTTAATAGTTATTTAAACATTCTATGAAATACTGAACTAGTGAATATTTAATGGTTACCCCAAAAGAATGTAATATTAAAAGGACAGAACTATATCATCCAGCATGTTTCTAAATCATTGTAAACAGAAATACATTTATGTTTTTATTTGTAATTTATGCATCAAGTGAGCTCAAAACTTTTAAAATATTTTCATAATATATTTTGCAAAAGATATTTGTTGTACAGTTATAATAATCTTCCTTGAGTTGTTTCAGTATTTTATAATAAGTATGACTTTTGCAAATTAAATAATATTATGTGAGCTGGAGAAAGAATAGAGTACAATGTATGTTATAGGCATATGTGCCATTGCTTTCTTCACAATAAATTACCATTTCTGTTTTCATATTTTGTACTTTCACCTGTATTCTTTCCTTTAAGAACTCTTTCTTTATTCTCATATATCCCTTTCTGTTTTATGGCTTCCACTCTACCACAACACACACAAAGTTTAGATTCCTTATAGGCAAGAAAACATGCTAAATGTGTTGTTTTGAGTCTTGCTAATTTTGTTTAACAAAATGATTTTCATTTCTGTCCATTTTCTCTAAATGTCATGATTTCATTTTTCTTTATAGTATGTTAATATTCCACTGTGTATATTACTGCATTTGCTTTATTAATCATGATACAGAACTATTGCGTTATTACTAAGTCTTGCCTCATATTATCTATAGTTATGCAGTTATACTTCTTAGCCACCCATAAAGCCTGTTACAAGTGAAATTGTCTTCCATCTTTCTAACTCTGCCATTTAAAAAATTTTATAGAAATATAATCATTCAATTTGTCACCTTTTGAAATTACTTTTTTTTCCTCTCAGAATAATGTCATCAATTGCCATTCAAACTTGCATCAATAGCTTCTTACAATTATTTCTGAGTAGTGTGTCTATGGATAGCTGTGCTGTGGTCTGTTTATCCATTCATCATCAAGGATGAATATTTGGTAGGATATTTTGGCTATTCTAAGTTCTGACCAGTACAAATAAAGCTGCAAAAACAATCATGCTAAGTTTTTGTTTTTGTTTTTTTCTGAGCAGAATTAATAACCAAGGTTATAATTACTGAACCTTTCAGTAAAAGAGTGTCTAGCTTTTTTAAGGTAAGGGCAAAGTTCTTAAAGAATTTTATATCTGTAAGTAATGTGTGAACGTTTTAATTCAATTTTTTCATATTCCCACCAGTATCTGGTGTTCTCAACTACTGCTTTTTAATACTTCTAAGATATAGGAAAATATCATATCAATTTTAATTTCAGGTTCTTTAATAAATAATTATATTGAAAAGCTTTTCATGTACTCTCTTTTGCATTTACAATTACTGTTATTTATTAAAATTTATTCATTTTGTATGCTGGCTGTACCCCCCCTTATCTCCTCCTAGTCTGACCCTCTGTTATCCCCCCCCCACTTTTTCCTCCCCTAGTCCACTGATAGTGGAGGTCCTCCTCCCCTACTATCTGACCCTAGCCTATCAGGTACCATCAGGATTGCCTGGATCCTCATTCTCTGTGGCCTAGTAAGGACACCTCACCAGGGAGAGGTGAAAAAAGAGCAAGCAATTGAGTTCATGCCAGTGACTGACATGGCTACCTTTACTAGGAAACCCCCACAGAGACTGAGCTGCCCATGGGCCACACTTGTTCAGGGGGTCCAGGTCCTCTCCCACTCCATGCATGATCCCTGGACGATTCATTAGTAACTTCTGGCACTTCTGGGCCCAGATATTTTGGTGCTTTGGTGGTCTCCTTGAGGAGCTCCTGTCCCCTCCATGTCTTTCTTTCTTCCATAAGATTCCCTGAACTCTGTACAAAGTTAGTATATGAGTCTCAGCATTTTCTTTGATACCCTGATGGGTAGAGACTTTTCGAGGCCCTCTGTGGAAGGTTACTGTCCTGTTCATTGACTTCTCCTACTTCTGATGTCTATCCTGGGTGCCCTTCTGAATGAAGATTAAGCCTCTTCCCTGGGGTCCTCCTTGTTGTCTAGCATCTTTAGTATGTTTATCCTGGATTACATGGCTAATATCCCCTTATAAGTGACTATATACCACGTATGTCTTTCTGCTTCTGGGTTACTTCACTCAGGGTGATATTTTCAGTTCCATTCATTTGCCTAAAAATTTCATGATTTTCTGGTTTTAAATTGCTGAATAGAATTCCACTGTGTAAATGTACACGAATTTCTGTATCCATTCCTCAGTTGAGGGACATCTGGGTTGTTTCCAGATTCTGGCTATTATGAATAAAGCTGCTATGAACATGGCTCATACTTAGATCATAAATACTTAGATCAATGAGCAAAGAGTGAGAACTTGGAAACACTCAGCCGTAAATAGGATGTCCCTATCAAATTCTACCTCTCAGGACTCAGGCAATCTTTTGCAAGAGGAAGCAAAGAGTGAAAGAGCCAGAGTGGTCGATGACAGCATAAAAACAAAGTCCACAAAATAAACAGATTTGATACATATATGAACTCACAGACACTGAGGCAGCATGCACAGGGCCTTCAGGAGTCTACACTAGTTGGGATCCTAGAACTAAAAGAAGTGGAGGCATGACTCTTCACTAAT
>CM053742.1:115767280-115800156 GCA_028658305.1 Pachyuromys duprasi
ACAGAAGTTACCTTTTAATTTTAATCTGGAATGTGTGAATTTTGCTGAAATATTTATGTTCTGCAGATTGTGTTTCGAGGCAACAATAAGGGGTGTTTAGCACAACATTTGCATTGAAGAAACACAAGAGGGAGATACTCCTAATGGTTGAGCTGTCAGCAAGCTGCTTATGGTGGGGATGTTGAGAGCTTTTAGTACTGAGTCATCCATGTTCCTGCCAACTCAATGTCTGAAGATGGAGGAGGAGGAGAGAAGAGGAGGAAGGACAAGGAGGGACGAGGAAGAAGAAAAAAGAACAAAAAGATGGAAGAAGGAAGAACAAAAAAAGGAAGGAGTTAGGAAAAAGAAAGGAAACAAGCAAGGAAAAAAATAATTCATGTTTTGGTAAAATTAGTGTAGGCTGATACAGACATGAGCTTAATATGACATGACAGAAACCTAATTGTCTTTACTGTGAAACTGTTTCCACTGCCAAACATGTTTTATACACTTATCCATCAGTGCACTTATCTACCCACTGAAACAAAAAAAAAGTCATGACAAATTTAGACAGAAAAATCACTGACTTTTATATCTTCTTTCATAATTTATGTCCTTAGCTGAATTCAGTTCTTATTCATTGTCTAATATTTTAGACTTTCTTCTCTTTTCTATATTTTACTGTACATGTATATATACATATATATTTGTTTACATATATACATATATATGGTTACATGCACACAAACTTGAGGAGAAATGTGGTTTCTTTGTTCTTTCTGAGATCCTCTGATCCCACTTAGTATATATTCTGACTCTATCAATTTTCTCACAAATTTTATGGTTGCATAGCTCTTTAAATTTGAACAATATTTGTAGAGGAATTTTAATCCAGCAACATGGCTATTCTGACAGGAATACAGATATGCCTTTAATCCCAGCAGACAGAGGCAAGCAGATGTCTGAGTACAAAGCCAGCCTGGTATAACAAGTTTCAGGTAAAGAAAAGCTGAGGCAGCTTTATTCATATTCGCCAGAATCTGGAAACAACCTATATGTCCCTCAATTGAGGAATGGATAAAGAAATTGTGGTACATTTACACAATGGAATACTACTAAGCTATTAGGAAAAGAAAATCAAGAAATTTGTAGGCAAATGGATGGAACTGGAAAAGATCATCCTGAGTGAGGTACCCAAGACCCAGAAAGACAAACATAGTATATACTCACTTATATGCAGATGTTAGACATATAATGCAGGATAGATATGTTACAATTCAGACCCAAAGAAGATAAGCAGCAAGAAGTATTCAAGGGAGGATGATTAAATCTCACTTAGGAGGGAAAATAGCATAGACAACAGAAGTGAGGGAAGAGAGGGAACAAGGTAGGAAAGGGAGCACAGAGAGAAATAGGGTGGAGAACAGACCTGGGGAGAAGGAGGGGTGTGGAGGGCAGAGGACCTACAGAAAGAAGAGAAACCACGGCTGAGGGCATCACTGTGGAAATCTGGAGATTTATGACAGGTTAAGCTTCTGGGAGTATATGGAGGTGACTCTAGCTGATACTATTAGTAGCAGGGATCACGAAGACTGACCAGGCCACCCTCTACCTAGACAGGAGTAGTGAAAGGAAGGGAACACCAACCCACCTACAAATACTTCCACCCAGAATTTACCCTGTCTACAGGATGTGCAGGGATAAAGAGAGAGCATGGATAGAGGCAATGTGCAGCTAATGGCTGGCCCAACCAAAGAGCCACCCCACAGGAAAGAGACAACCCCTGACACTATTAATGATACCCCGGTATGCTTGCAGACAGGAACCTCACATAGATATTCTCTGAGAGGCTCCACCCAGCAGTGGATCAAAACAGATGCTAAGACTCAGAGTCAAACATTCAGAAAAGTATAGGGAGTTTTGTTGAAAAGTGTGAGGAAGTGTAGAAAGACCTCGACGTGCCAGGAGCTCCACAAAAAGACAAAGAGAGCCAGCTAACCAAGGTCCAGACGGACTTGAGGAGATTAAAGTACCAACCAAGGACTGTGCGTGGACTGGACCTAGGCCCCCTGAACATATGTAGCAGATGGGCAGCACTGGCTTCATGTGGGTTCCCTAGGGGAATGGGGACTGTTTCTGACATGGACTTTGCTGCCTGTTTTTTGATCACTTCCCCATGTTGGGGCTGTCTTGAAAGGCCACAGGGGAAAAGGATGTGCTCAGTCCATATAGGACTTGATGAGTTGGGGTGGATAGGGTTCCCTTATCTGAGGAATAAGGGATGGTGAGGGGGGAAAGGATAGGGAGAGCGGGGCTGAGAGGAAGGAGGGAGGAGGATAAGATTAGGATGTAAAGTGAATAAACGAATTAATAATTATACAAATATTGATGCTTCTTGTGTGGAGAACACTGTAAGACTGTCCTGTCTAAAACTGCTTTGTTCAGAAACCTGTTTGTGCTTGGAGATGAAATGCTTTAGACTGACTGTTTTACTTTACTATGCGGCTTATCAATATAAAAATATTTTAAATAAAATCTCTCTGTGTGTATGTGTGTGTGTGAGTGTGTGTGTGTGTGCATGGGTGTGTCAAAATGTAAAGAAGAACTTAGGTCCAGGTGTGGTGGTATACACCTATAACTCCAGTACTCAGGAGACAGAGGTATGCAGTTCTCTGAGTTCTAGTCAGTTCTGTTCAGGCAGTCCAGTTGAGTCAGTGAGTTGAGAAGCAGTGCAACGGAGCTCAGTTCATGGCAGTTTCAGCTCATGGAATTCAAAGGCAGTTTTACTGGGCAAGTTTTACAGAGACAAGTTGTATAGCGAACAAGCTAGACACAGGTAAAGAAAGAATGAGCCAGAGAAAAAGAAGGAACCAGAAGATTAGAATATATTGCTAGAGTTAGGTTAAGGCCAAGCAGAATAATTCAGTGAGAAACTGAGAGAAGCCAGATTGCATCAGTCAGCTTGGAGAGTAGTGTGAGCTAGAGCAGATGAGTTGATCCAGACTTCAGAAAGAACTAGAAAGTTTGAGCTTATTCATCAGTAAGCCTCAGAGGCGGGAAACATTCTAGGCCTTCATTAGGATCTATGGAGGCTAGAAGCTTCCAGGACTACACCGAGGCTTCCTGATGGAGACAGTAAGCTTCCAAGACAATTACATCAAGCAAATAAAAGTTACTTTTATAAATATTCATATATATATATATATACATATATGAATTTTCATTATCCATTCATCTGTTGGACAACTAGCTTAATTCCAATTCTTTCCAATAGTCAATACAACAGCAGTAAAATTAGGAATGTATATATCCACTAAAAAAGACACTGTGGAAATCAGTTTGGATTTTCTCAAAAAAACTTATAAACAACACTAGCACATGACCCAGGTAGTATATTGATATTTTAGTTGGGTACATACATATATCAGTTAAGTTAGTGAGGAATCCAGGATAATCTTTTCACTTTTTGTTACCCCTAAATCTGCATTGGCCTCCTATTATTCTTTTTATAAGTAAATTATTTTTCTAGAAAATCATTTCCTACCTTCAAAGAAAATGGACCATCCTTGGTCACTTTTGCATATCTCCAAGCTTTGATACAGTTATCTACCTGATAATGCTGGCAACAGAAAACACTTTTTTCTAAAACTGTCTTTTTAAAAATATTTTAATCACAGGTTATGTACTTTGTATCCCAGCCCCTCTTCTCATTCCCTCCCAATCCCACCATCCCTCCCTCATCTCCTCCCTGTCCCTCTCCAAGTCCACTGATAGGGGAGGACCTCCTCCCCTTCCATCTGACTCTAGCTTATCAGGTATCTTCAGGACTGGTTGCAATGTCCTCTTCTGTGGCCTCGCAAGGCTGTTCCTCCCTCGGGGAAAGGGTCAAAGAGCTAGCCATTGAGTTCATGTCAGAAATAGTCCCTGTTCCCCTTACTAGGGTACCCACTTGGATACTGAGCTACCAAATAGAAAACACTTTAGAGAGTCATAAAACATGATTCTTGGTGATAAAGAAGTTTGGTGGTTAGACTGGTGGCTCAGCGGTAATAAATTTTTTGTCAAGCTGCATCAGGACTCCAGTTCTATTCCCAGATACTGCCCGTTTCATATATTATATATAATAAAACATAAGGTACAATACTGTGTTCCGGGATGCCAAAATAGCAGCATCTTTGTGGTTCACTGTCCAGCTAGCCTAGCCTAATCAAAAACCTCTAGGGACTCTGGGAAACTTTGTAGGGCCCAGTGAGACACACTGTAAGGAATAATTAGGACATCTATAGGGCAGTGGTTCTCAACCTGTGGGTTATGACCTCTGCCAGGGCTGCATATCAGCTACAATGCATATTTATATTATGATTTATAACAGTAGCAAAATTACTTATTTGAAGTAAAAATGAAACAGTTTTATGGTGTTGGAACACCACAACATGAGGAAAAGTATTAAGCTGTCCTGCAATTAGGAAAGTTGAGGCCACTGCTATGAGAGACAAAGTGGACAGCTCCTGAGGAAAGATACCCAAGATTAATCTTTTGTCTCCATGTATGCATTCACCCTCCTGTCACACACAAACACACACTCACAAGCACAAACATACATGCACACTCACACACAAACACACACACATGTACACATGCGCATTCAAGTGAAACACTGAAATCAGCAAACGATGGTGTTTGTTTCATTTTGATTCTGTGAAAGGATCTCACGATGTAACTCTGGTTGGCCTGGAACTTACTATGTAGATCAGACTGGTCTCAAATTCACAGAGGTTTTCTTGCCTTTGCCTCTTGAGTGCTGGGATTAAAGTATGCACCACAATACCTCAAAAACACCTCGAGTCTTACTACATTTTTGCCAACAAAGCAAAACATAACAAAACAGAAACCAAAAATAGCAAAACCCAAACAAATACATATAATGTTTCATCATTCAAGAGTCTGAGGTTTAGTGAAAAGCAAAAATAATATGATAGAAGATAATCAGAAGCAACAATGACATGAATCAAAATGTTTGCAGTCATTAGGAGAAAAATGAAGTTTAGGTTTGTTCCACAAAAGACAGGTGAGTTAGGTGTTGGCTCTGCAACAGGAGCAATCAAAACAGAGCATGGGTCCAATGAACATCATTAGGAAGCATTTGTATTTTTGTAAAAAGGGAGTTAGACTGTCACTTCAGTATTTTGTTTCAGAACAACCATTACATAAAGTAAAAAGTACATAAGAAATAACCTGTTAAAGACATACAGGAAATGTTCTGTTTTAGAGAAAACATGACAAATATATAATGTAGTATGTGTCTGCCAGCATTAGACTTTATTGTTATGATGTTCTGAATTATATGAATGAATAATATAATTAAGAGTACAGAGGAATCTAAAAATATCCAGTTGTACTTTAGTGGAATTTAGCAGTAGAACTATGTATTTTGTGGTATTTATAAATTTAACACTTAGTAAAGTTTATGCTTGAGAACAGGTAGTATTAAGCAAGGTTATATTGCATCCTAAAGGGGGAAAAAGAGAGAAAGTGAAAAGGTTTATTTTCCTAAATCAGTTGGCCCTTGGATATTAGGGATAAATAATAAACACATTGATAAAAAAGAGGTAAATTTAATAATTTTGCTCTTGCTTGTCTTGGGCTCTTAGGACCTTGGACAATCCATAATATGTGAAAACACAGCATTTTAATTGCAGTGATGGTTAGTTTCCCTCTTTATTGCAAATACCACATAATAATGGTGCAAATGCCCACCAGGTAATAAGTACATGTTTATAACTACTATGTCTGCACCTGGCACCTCCGTACATTACCCAGATATGACAACTGTACAAAATAAATAAATAAATAAATAAATAAATAAATGAATGAATGAATGAAGGCAATTGGTTGAAGTCAAAACTTTAGCACATATTGAACATATAGTAAAGATCTGAACAGCAATGGAACATCAAACAGTGATCCTGGTGTGACATATTTTGAACTTCCCTAATTTATAAAGTTCAAATATCATACCTTTAACGTTGGTTACTATCTCTGTCTGAATGATGGATCATATAAACAGTTATTGATTTTTAAGGAAGAAACATTTATCTTCAGAAAAAAAGGATACCACTTCTGGAATAATAATTAGTCACTTGTACCTTTCTAAATGAGAGAATTAATATCACATTGTTTTCAGTTTAAATGTCAATGTGCATGCATATAAACACCTGGAAAACAGGTTTAAATAGACATGCTGTGTAAAGGTCATACAGACCTTGCAAATGTTGCTGCACCTCTAACTAATCTAATCCAGTTCTTGAGTTCAAATATCAAATTCTATCCCTTTCTGCTACTCAGAATTCTAAATTTTTGATATTCAATGACTCTTAATGGTTTTATATATTTGTATTTTTAAGAGCCCTATCTTTAAACTTCTGCAATTATCATATTGCTTTATCAAGGCAAGTTCTGTTACCATCAGCTCATCACTGATGAAACAGCAAGCAGTTGAATCATCAGAATGCTAGAGCAGTATTTTACAACCTAAGTTGTTCATAATATGAAGTGATATGCACGAATGCACTCTGTAAATATGAGAGGCAATTTGCTTGGCTCTAGATTTTATTTTGCTTCCCAGATTACACTACTCACTAACTTCAATAAAAGCAATATAAAAATAAAAAGCATTACTTTACCAACAGCTCTGTCCATTAGTAGCCAGACTTTTCAATCTTAACACTAGTGCCGAAGCTGAATTTCATTATGGTAATTCAGTGATTGTATAGAGGTTTAAAAAAATTTTTAAATTTAAAATTTAAAAAATTTAAAAAATGACCATCTCCTTAGACACTGAAAAAGCATTTGACGAAATCCAACACCTCTTTAAATAACCAAATAACCCAATTAAAAATGAGGTACAGAGCTAAACTGAATTCTCAATGGAAGAATCTCTAATAAGCAGAAGCACTTAAAGAAATGTTCAATGGCCTTACTCATCAGGTAAATGGAAGTCAAATCAATTCTGAAATTCCATCTTACACTCATTAAAATGCCTAAGATAAAAATTCAAGTGATAGGAACTGCTGAGGAGAGTATATAGCAATGAAAACAATCCTCCCTTGCTGTTGGTAGTGTAAATTTATACAACCACTGGGTAGATCACCTGGAGATTTCTCAGAAAATTGGGAATAAATCTCCCTGAAGACCCAGCTATACTACTACTAGGCATATACCCAAAATATGCTCCCTTATACAACAAGGACACTTGCTCAATTATGTTCATAGTTGCTTTATACATAATAGCCAGAAACTGGAAACAACCTAGATGTCCCACAACTGAAGAATGGATTAAGAAAATGTAGTACAATTGCTCATTGAGATAGTACTCAGCTATGAAAAACAAAGACAACATGTAATTTCCAGGCAAATGGATGGGACAAGAAAAGATCATCCTGAGTGAGGTAACCTAGACCTAGAAAGACATGCATGGTATGTACTCACTTATAAGTGGATATTATTCATAAAGAACAGGATAATCATGGACAATCCACAGACTCAAAGAAGCCAAGGAAGACCCAAGGAAAGATGCTTAAACCTCACACAGAAGGGGAAATAAAATAGACATCTGAAGAAGATGGAAAGAGGAAAGAAGATGGAAAGAGTTGGGAGAGAGAGTGGGGTTTAATGGTGGGGAGAACCAGATGGGCATGAAGGATAGGGAAGACCTGGATAGAGATATGAAATCATTGAGTGGGCAAATCTGGAACAGGGGAAGCTCCTGGGCATCTGTAGATGTGATCCTATCTGAGATTCCTACAAGTAGATATATGGAGCCTAAAGTCTACTCACCTTCTATAGCCAAATGGAATTCCAGTGGAGGAAGAGGGACACTAAATCACCCATAAAACTTTTGATCTAAAGTTTGTCTAACCTAAACGTACTCAGGGTTTGACAGAAACAAACAAAGAAAAAAAACAACAAAAAACAAAAAGCTAATACACCTTCTGTTTTGTTCTTTTTTTCTTTTCTTTTTTTTTCTTTCCTTATCCTCTCTCCTCCATTCTCTTCCCTTCTCCACTCTCCTCTGTTTTCTTTGTGACTTGTGTTCTCAATATGTTGCCTACACTGACCCATATTCCTGGGCTCAAGTGATTCTCCAACTTAAACTTCCTAAGTCACTGTTGTGGAAAGAGCACAAATCCTTACGACTAAGTCTGCCTTCTGCTGTGTATTTTCTACTTATTTTATTAGCAAGTAGTAGAATATAGAGATTTATTTTACAAAAAAAAAATGAAGAAGCAATAAGATGAAAGCATCTTTTTGCTATTGACTCATTTTACAATGGAAACCACTTAGTTGCCTTGGTAAGCTGTGGACAGGGAAATGAACTAGAAATAAACATCTATTGGGGGAATGCATGGAAATTTTGAGCTTGTTATATTACAAGTTAGTTCAAAACAAAAATAAAAATCAGCTAACAAATTGTCATAATTTTTTTTTCATTTTGTAACTTTCCTTTGTTAAGTAATTATCATCTACTTGTAATATATGCTCTTAGTTATGGTTATCAGTTTAATGGAATCACCATCCAACAGCATGGAATCCTTTGTGGGCTATTTATTTATTTATTTATTTATTTATTTATTTAATGGGTCTTGCTTTTTTGAATAAAAATTTTACTGTGCAAATTCAGCACAGACCTTTTAAGTACCTAATTCTAATTACGCATCATCTGAGCATACATTTTTATCATAACTGCCACTACCATTATGCAAGTCACCTACTAAAGCAGTAAGATGTGAGAGGTGATGGGCATTTTAGTCACTTAGAATGATGTAGCCTTGGTTCTTCTAAGATTATTTTAACAACCAGAATTTACAGAGACCAATATAACCACCCGTTTAGGCCAGAAGACATTGATAATTATTTAATTTCTTTTGGAATGGTGATGTAAGATAAAGTGAAATGGGATAATACCATAATTTGGATTGTACTCCCTGTGACTGTATATGCTGTTTTGTGTCTCTTAGTGTCAAAGCAAGCAGGAATGCTAATACACAAGGGAGCCTATGTATCTTATGGATGGGCTATCAGCTCCCATCTCTGTGTAGTCAAATAGCTCTTTAAAGTTCTTAACCAAATTGCAAACTTAACCTAACTGAGAAAACACAATTTCTTCCAGCCAGTATGTACTTGACTTGAAATGCCATACTTCCTGAACTCTGGAAGTTTCCATGCCTTCAAATAACATCAGAACAACCTTCTTCAAAGAGTCCATCCCAGCGTGGTCCCTCAAATGTTTTAAAAGCTTCTTACTGACCTTAGCTTAGAGCATAGTCAAAATACTTTCAAGATTCAGAAAACTCCTGTCAAAATCTACCTCATTTTATGGCACTTGGCTCAGCTACTTTCGGAGTTTCAAAGATACTGACTTCATTTATTCTCAGTAGCTCACGAACTCTTCCACACTTGAGGCCCTTTGTACAGGACATGTCTCTGTAGTGAATGACCTCCTCTATTAGGTTTCAGAGTTTAGAACTTCTCAGCATAAGTAAGACTACTTCAGAAAGGTCATTGGGTCATGGAGGGTAACTACATCAGTAGATTGTATATTATTTTATTTTTATGACCTGTGCCATCTTGCATAGTGCTTAAAGATCCAATAGGCAGAATTATTGTATCCAAAAGGAATATGAGCTAAGCTACAGACAATCTTACACCCAAGAAAAAGACAGGAATGTGAGATTTTCAAGTTTGCAATCCTAAGGGGGAATAAGGAAGGAGCTGAAGAGCTCGAACTTCTTCCGTTACTCTTGAGTGGTTGAAGGGAGCTGGTTTTGGCTCCCGCTCTGTATTTGGAGACACGAGCCGGTTGAGACTTGGACTTTTGGGGGCTCAGCCCCTGTCCGAGGGCTACGTGTCTCATCCGGGAGACGAGGGATCCAGACCCTCTTCGGAGTCTCCATCTGAAGTTTTGCTTTCTGTTTGGCGCCGAAGTCGACTCTTTCGTTTGTTTTGTGTCACTATCTGTTTATTGTTTTTTGGATTCGTGTTGGGCCTTAGCATCTTTGAAAACATGGGACAGTCTCTAACCACCCCCTTAAGCCTTACTTTGCAGCATTTTAAAGAATTCCGCACAGCCGCCCACAACAACTCGGTGGAAGTGCGGAAAGCCAAATGGGATACCTTCTGTTCATCTGAGTGGTCGACCTTTAACGTTGGGTGGCCATGAGATGGCGCTTTTGATCTAGACCTTATTTTGCAGGTAAAGGCTAAGATCATGGATCCTGAACCCCATGGACACCCTGACCAAGTCCCCTATATCGTCACCTGGGAATCCTTGGTCACGGACCCCCCTACCATGAGTGACCATCACAAATTTTACTATGGTGAAATCTTCTTATTCTTTAGTGTATATGATCACAGAAAAATGTAAAACTGTCAAAAGGATGAATTATTTTTCTATTAAGTTAAAAGTTATAACCAAGCCTCTTCAATTCATGGAAAACTTAATGTTCATCCTCAAATGTTAAATTTTTTTAATATAAATTGATTCTTTGAAATAAGTGGTAAATTCTTAGTTATGATCCAGTTAATACCTATACACAGTTGTTCCTTCACAATGACATTCATTTCACTCATACTTTGGACTAGATTAATAATTATTGCTTTGTAGTTCAACTTCATTTTTTTCAGAAGGCCACAAAATATATATTGGTCATGAATTTATTTCTACTTTTAATAAAATTAATAAAAGACAAATAATTCAATATGTTTGTCTATATTTTGTTGGTAAAAATTTGCTCATTTTACCAGTCTTTTATATTTAATAAACTTAATGTTCAT
The DNA here is from genome assembly GCA_028658305.1 of Pachyuromys duprasi. Taxonomy (NCBI): domain Eukaryota; kingdom Metazoa; phylum Chordata; class Mammalia; order Rodentia; family Muridae; genus Pachyuromys; species Pachyuromys duprasi. Next base: position 115,778,093 of record CM053742.1, read on the forward strand.
TGGGTAGTACTTAGAATATAATTCATTTAAATTCCTACGTAAATTTAGGATATGGTCAATTTCAAAATGTAATGTTTATTACATACATGATATACAATAGATATATATTATATGTTGACATAATATCTGCATGTGTGTGTTTGTGTTTGTATTTGTCCCCCATCCAAATAGAATGATGATTTTATTTTGGAAAGAGTTATGAGTATGTAGAAGAGATTTCAATTAATAGAATTGATGCTATAAAGGATTTACTAAATGTATCTGATTAGGAAACATTAAACAACACAAAGTAGAGTTGAACTAAGGGGTAACTGCCTCCAAAAATAGTCTTAAAAGATATACAAACCTTGTCTGCTAGAGACAAGCAGGATTTAGTGCTAATATCTTTCTTTAATAGGATTGGAAGTCCATTGGGCTTCATTCCCATAACAAAGGAGACAACTCTGATTTACAACCAGCAATTAGGCCTCTAACAGGCAGCTCAAGGAGGCAGCACAGTGTCACAGCCCAAGTTAAGTTCTGATCTGCCATAAAGCCATCAGTTTTCTTCTTGAGAAAAGCGTAAAGTTTCAGATATGCAAAATTACCTTAGTTAGCAACTATTTGAAAAAAAGAACACTTAAAATAATTATGGTAATAGCTTGGCTATGTAAATTCTCATGGCCAGACTAGCAACTGTCTGTTTTAGTTTTCTCACCATATAACCTAGACCTAAAAGAGATGTAAGAACCTAAAAGAGATTTAAGGATGACAGGCTGTGTGGAATGTATTAAGCTAATGTGTATACAAGTTAGTAAAATCTATTCAAGGCTGGTACCTTTTTGTGCATTAGCAAGAGCTAGAGACTCACTACTATGAAAGAACTTTTTAAAATTAATCTTTGAATGTGTGAGGGGTTTTCTCACTAGAAAGGCATATTAATTCTATAACATGATGACAATAACAACTGTGAGTTTGTTGCTTTTACTATTCCCCTCTTCATACACATCAATAAATTTTTGACAGTTTTATGAACAAGCCATGTGGTGCTGGCAAGGGCCTTCATTCCCAATACTCATGAAGCTGAGACAAAAGGACTCTAAATTCAAGTGCCAGCTTCTGGACCATCTGAGTTTCAGGCTTGATTGAAGCTTGAATTGTATGTAGTGAGACTTTGTCTGAAACAAAGTGAGCCAAATAAACATACAGGTTTTTGTGGATGCAAGCAACAACAAAAAAAGATTCTTTTCTTTTTTTTTTCCAAATGGTTATTTTATCAGATCGTTCAACATTAAATTTTCGTCATTTGCAATTCAAAATAGTTACCTCAAGTTTGCGGTTTTGAGTGCTTATTTACTTTTATTGTACTTTTGCTTGGGGGTGGGGGAAAAAAAGAAAACTCTGGACTTAAAGGATATAGAAAAATAAAAGCACAGTTGTTACAGATACAATACAGACTTCAAAGACAGAAAAAGCCACAACTCGAACCAAAATTTTTAAATGCTTGAAAACTGGCATAACAAACTAGCTTTCTCCTGACTTATACTGTGGCAGTCTGAATGCCCCAGAAAACTGTGCCAAAGAGTTTACAAAACAGATTTTTTTCTTCTTCCTTCCTTTCTTCCTTTCTTCCTTCCTTCTTCCCTTCCTTTCTTCATTCTTTTCTTTCTTTCTTTGTTGCCAATTCTCAAGTTTCCCTGCGTCACCTTTGAAATAAGTGAATTTCTACTCACAGGACTTAGGGTTAGCAGCTTGTGCCCCAATAAGCCCACTTTCTCAACAATTCAACTGAAAGCCAAATTAATGTGAAAAGCAGAAAAAAAATATTCACTGTGGCTACATTGGGAACAGAGATAAAGAGATGCAGTGAGCTCCTAAGTTATTCTTTACGGCCCTGACATAAAGATATGATTTAAACAGGAAACCATATATGCACAGCTAAGCAGTCTGGCTAAAATGTGGTCTGGGATCACCACTGTCTTGTAAATTGGCCTGAAAGAAAATAGATAGAATATCCTAAGGAGACAGTTGTGCTTCTTATCATAACTATCTGACTACTGAAGGCAATAGACCCCAAAGAAATGTTAATTTCCCCAGGAATCTCATGCTGAGAGAAGGAAAAGGTAGGAACACCTTTTTCAAGGAGATTTTACACAGTCCTAAAAATTTGTCAGATCAGGAGACTGAAGCACAGATTAAAATGGGTTTATAGTTATAGGATTAGACTAGAGTAGTATTTAGATTTGCATATCCTTGGCCCACTATTTAAACTTTGATTTTACCTCATAACCCTGTAAACTTGCTGGAGTTATTGGCTAACCTTGTTTTCCTTCCTTCAGTGACTATTTTAAATAAATCTCCCTTTTCTTCTTTCTAATATTACTTTGGTTCTTTTAATTAGTTTGTTTGAAAGCGGTAGCTTCCTGAAACTGGCTTGAGGCATAAACTGCAACTCCAAAGTAAAGTATCAGCCTCAACTACAAATCTTTCCTGCAAATTGTACATTTTTCTCTGGGAGGGAAGTTCTTCCTCTGTATGCCCTCAAGGGTTTCCACAATTTCTTCTCCAAATGGGAGATTCTTGGAGAAATTTTAATTTCTTAGAGTCCAGTTTTTCTATTAATTGGTAGCCATGTAGAGAGCACAAGTGTATCTTCACAATATATTCATTCCTGTGACAGGCCAGCTACATTTTTGACTCACTTTGAAATTCTTCTAAAGCTCAGAAGTCAATAATATCCACAACCAATATAAGATGAAGAATGCTCTAAACAGTGTCTTTTTGCAGGGGAACCATAATTAATTTAAAATAGGAGTACTAGAAAAGATCATTGTTGAAAGTTTGTAATTTGAATAGTATATTTTGTAAAATAGATAAGCAGCCACAAAAATCTGTAAGTTAACATACTAAAATGCATGTTATTTACAAAAAGACCTACATAACTAAAGAATTTCCCAAAGTTGGGTAGTAATTCTTATGTAGAAACTGGTTTAATTAGTGGTTTAAATTTTGTAATATAAATTGTAAGATATTGTGGGCAATCTCCAACATCAGCTTTTTATATGAAACCGAATGCATGAAGTAAAAATGTAAAGATTATAAAATGAGGGAAGGCTATTAGTAAGGGATCAGAAAAAGAGTTGGTCCACATTCAAGAAATTTTGAAATCATAGTTCAGAAATCCCAAATTGTAAGTTGAATTGAAATTTTAAAAAGATAGAAAAAGGAAAGGACATGACTACTCCTAGATAAGGCGGAAAAGATTTATTATAAATATGTGGAAGAGCATAGCTGAAGTCAAAGACATCTGGGAGAGTCATGACCTAGAGCGTTTGAGGAGAGTGGGAAGGGAAGAGAGAGTGGACAGAGGGGAACCAGCCAGGAAGCCTAAAGGAGAGTAGATGAACATGACAAAGTAACTAAAGTGGTTGGATTATATAGAGAAGGGCAGCTGAAGGAAGTGCAACCCAGTCAGTGGGATGGAATGCTGAGGGCAGGGGTGGGGCATGTCAAACTGGAGGGACGGGGGGATGCAGGGAGAACCTGGGACCCTGTGTCCACTCTAATGTGTAAATAGGCACCTCAGCTTTTTGTTCCAGTTTGGAACCTGACACTGGCCTTGGAATGTTGTAAGCATACAGCAAAGAGCCTCTAACACTCTGTGATAAGAGTGTTTGACTTGGACTAACCTTACTCAAATGACCTTGATCTGCCAGACTCTTAATTGCATACTAGAGATTGTATACTTATAAATTACGTGCACATTGGCTTATGATACCTTCTCAGAACCGTACTCCAGTCAACCTGAACAGGTAATTCTTCACATGGTACAAATTACACACAGGAAACTGCACTTAAAAGAGCTTAGCTTAATACTAAAAGTACTTTTTCTAAATAGAAAATTCACCTAAGCCCTACTGCTTTAAGCGATTATTAATACTATAGTTGTTACCCATCTGGCTTTTCAATATTGTGCTCAGTAAAAGTTTTTCCCATTTCTTTTTTCTTCCTTATTCTGGGCTAAAGAATGGTTTCTTTAAGTATCTGCAAATCTCTTCCTGTCAATTAATATTATTAATTGTACTTACACTGTGTTCTCTGTTGCTGTGATAAATGCTAACTAAAAGAAAGGGTTTGTTTTATCTTTCAGGTCACTGTCGATCCAAGGCAGAAACACAAGAAAGCAACTTGAAACAATGATCATACCAACCTGCAAGGGGGTCACTCTGCCCAGTTTGCTGGCCCCTCCTCCATCAATTAACAATTAGAAAAAAAGAATGTCCCATAGACATGTACACAGGCCAATCTGATGCAGGCAATCCCCCAGCTGAGACTTCCTCAGGTAACTAGTTTTCAAGCTGACAGCTGGCTCTAACTAGGAAATATTGTTTTCAAAAAGTTTTTATTTTCTCTTTTTATCTACAAAAAATACTGTGTCTTCTTCACACCAGGCTGGCCAGTGTTTTATACATTGCTATTAGTCCACATAGCTATTTTAGATCCAGCTGTTATGTTGCCATTACAAGAATGAGAAATAAAGAAGATGGGTGAACAAAACCAAGTCTTTGTACAAATAATTTAAGTCTATCCCAATAGTCAGAAAAAGCTCATACAGGTATACATAGCATCAACAGAAGCTAAGAAACGTGGCTTTATTCTTGGAAATTGAGGATTAACTGAAATCAGGGAAGAGCAGGACACTTACTGTGATCTGACTGATAATCTCTGCCTCATTTTCTTTTCTTTTTTTTTTCTAATGGATAAATAAATTAACATCATTTGTAATCTTTTTCTCACAATGAGGATAACAAAGATACCCAGTATTTGTAAGATAATGACTAAATCCTTTCCCAATACTTGCTTTTATCCTATCATGCAAAAGCTATCTATCTGTTTGTCCCTAAGCCATCCCATACTAATCATTATAGTAATCTGCTGTCATGTATGCCTCCTAAATTTTTCTCATTCTTCCTCACTGTGAAGGCCTTTCCTAATTTCTGCATGTGAAAATTAAGTTCTCTCAGTTCTATTTATTAAAAGGATGTTTATTTCTTACTTTCATTATTGTAGCAATTACCCCACCTTTAGAGACATAGAATTTGTGTTCTGTTGTAACTCAGAGGGTTCATAAACAACTCCAATTTTTCTCAGGGACAACCAGAGGGACAGCCTTTGCTCTTACAACAAAGCAGAGAGAAACCCAGATGCCTGTTGGACATCTACACCAAAGCAAAACATCTTATCCACAGCTTTAAAAGAGGCAGGAGTGGGCTGTTGATAAAGTGCTAAAGACACTGTTCTGAGGTTGAGAGGATTTTCTTCAATAAATATTTCTATAATTTCCCATATACTTCAAAGCAATTTCTAGGCACTTCAGGTAGTTGTTTCAACTAAGATTTCACAAGTGATAGTTATTTCATTGGATACATTGCCTGTGGGCCATCACACAATTGGATAATCTCATTATAGTAATATTATTCTCCAACACAGTCATATTTACAGTTTGGTATAGCATATATGGTTCTGCATATTGTTAAAATGTAAGGTTCTTCATCCTCGGCCTTAATTTCTACAGTGACAAAGGTGGCAGTCAGAGGTTAAAATTGACTTATTTTAGAAATATTGAGGAATATAAGTAATATTTGCAGGTTTTAAAAACTACATGTATGCTTTGTACTTGTGAAATGTCCTTTCCCATATTTATTCTAAGAAAGCACATATTTAGAAATATATACTGAAATGCTTACTATATAAAGCAGCAGATTTGATGAAATATTTATTTAGCAGCTGATAGTCTTTTACAAAATATTCTGAACAGAATATTTTATTCTTACAAATGAAAAGAATCTTAAGAGCAAAAATGTATTTTTGCAGAAATTTTATACTTGTCAAATTTTTCCTCTAACCTACTCTTTCTCTCTCCCATACACACACATACACAGACACTAAATATTTTAAAAGGCCACGTTTTAAATAGTTTTTAATATTTAACTCATGAATTTTTACTTTAAAAACACACCTAATAGCACTTACATAAAAAAATATGAAAAAAGAGCTCCCCTCTCTCAAGTTAAAGAAATGGATAATTTCTGATTTTAGAAATAAACATAAAAAGGACTTAGTAAATAAAGTGATATGGTAAAGGTAGAGCCACCTTTTGCTGTAGTTTGTGAGAGCTGAATACTATAACATGAACATATTTAAGCTTATGTGATTGAATGCAATTGTTCTTAAAATAAAATCATATAAACTTATGATTCAATAGTTTATATTGCCAAACTATAACAATGAATAGCCAGTAATTCTTAATTTTCTCTGTATTTATTTTATATTATTATCAGGTTATGTAAATCTTTGTATCACTGTGTCAGAAAAACTGTAGATTGTAGTTATATGTTACTGAATCTCTAATCTCAACTCCTCTCAGCAACATTATTACATAATCTGAAATTAGGTATTGCTATTTATGACACAGATATAAGGGTTTGATTTTTTTTTCTGTTTTAAAGTGAGTTGGATGTTAAAAATATTCCACCGTGATCAGGGGAAAATTAGAACATGCCTTTAATTCCAGCACTTGAGAGGCAGAGGCAGGTGGATCTTTGTGAGATTGAGGCCCAGCAGGTTTACAAAGTGAGTCCCAGGACAGCCACAGCTGCTACACAGAGCAACCATGTCTCAAAAAAATAAAAAAGAGTAACAAGTGAGGTCAATGATACCATGCAACTAACAAAATCAAATTTATGGCTCTATAGCTGGGATTGTTTGGGAATATATTCATTATACAAATGTTCACTGAGTTACTGATACATTAGACCCCCAAATGAGTCCTCTGACTTCACATTCTTGCTAGTATGAGACACCATTGTTTATTGATCTTAACTATTCTAACAGGTGTAAAATGAATTCTCAAAGTAGTTTTATTTTATATTTCCCTGATAACTAAGTAGGATGAATGTTTCTTTAAATGTCTCTCAGTCATTTGAGATTTCTCTTTTGAGAAGTTTTCCTTTTTTAAAAGTTTTTTTATATTACATATATGCATATATAGTTTTTTTATAGTTTATTTAATTTATATCCTAATTGTAGCCTCCTCCCTCATCTCCACCCCATCCCACCCTCCCTGCTTTTTCCTTCCCTATCCCTCTCACCTAGTCCTCTGATAGGGGGTATCCTTCTTCCCTACTGTCTAACCCTAGCCTATCAGGTCTCATTAGGACTGCCTGGGTCCTCTTTTTCTGTGAGCTGGCTAAGTCACCCCACCTGCAAGAAGTGATCAAGGAATAGGCAACCAAATTATCAGAGACAGCCTGTTCTCCACTTTTTAAGACACCCACATGGAGGCTGAGCTGCTATGGGCTACATCTGAGCAGGGGTCTTCTCTATGCATGGTCTTGATAGAACCAGGCATGACACCCCCAAAGTAACCAGGAACTAGGCCTAAACAAGGTCACCTAAAAGTCACCAGGAACTACTGACCCCACCCCAAGCTCCTCAGAAACTAGGCCATTGGTCACAAATTCCAGTAACAAAGTCCTTCCTCAAATCCCAATAAAAACCCTACCATGCAGCTGCTCAGGGCTCTCCTCTCTGATCCACAGCATGGTAAGGGTAGAGAGACTGAGCTTAAGCCCAAATAAAGCTCTTGGATACCTGGTGTGGCTCCTTGTGGTCTTTGGGGACCTTAAGATTTGGGCATAGGTTTCCTCCCCCTGAGGGGGGAGCAGCCTTACCAGGCCACAGAGGAAGACAATGCAGCCATTCCTGATGAGGCCTAATAGACTGGGATCAGAGGGAAGGAAAGGGGGACTTCCCCTATCAGTGGTTCTTGGAAAGGGACACGGGTGCAGAAGCGGGAGGTAGAGAGGGATTGGGACCGGAGGAGGGAGGTAACTACGGGGGTATATAAGGTGAACAAAGTGTAATTAATAAATAAAAATAAAAGATTTGGGCATAACGTTTGGGGACTCATCAGGGATCCCACCAACCCCTACTCCCTCCTAAAACTCCCAGCATGTGAAGGTGAACACCAGCCTATAAGTGAGCACTCTGTCCACGTCTTTTCATGTCTGTCTGTGCCTGTTTGTCTGTCTTGGTGTTCCTCTAGCTTCTATTTCAGACCTCGGGGCAAAATTTTCAATCTGTGTGTTCGAGAATGGTTAGAGCAGATGTGCTGGACAACTGTGGGCCACAGGGGACCTGGAAGACATTCCAGACACCATAGAGGGGACAGTTGTGCCCCTATCAGTAAAGGGTGATAGAGCACCTCGTTTTCTGTGAGCTCTGGATCTGTGGATAAAGACCAGGCAGGAAGCTCTTGCAGAGGAGCTTTGCTGCTGTCCTACTTTCAGTTTTTCTGATGCAGGAGTGGTGGGATATGTTTTCTGGCTCTCTTCTGTCGCCTGAGCAGTGGGATCTGGCTTGTGTGTGTCTTTTTCTTTGACTGTCTTGTCTGTTACTGCCTGTTTTTGTGCCTGGGACAGACTACTTCTCATCCCCTAGACTTAATTCTTGCCCATTTCAGGGAGGCTTGAGGCAGGCTCTGGTGACAGGGGAGAGGAGACCCCAAGGAATGGCTACAGTATGCAGAGGTGGGTTAGTGCCTCTGCCACTGCTCTCTGTTCTCTGATCTGGCAGAGCTTGGCCACTGCTCTGCCCTCTGGTCTGGCAGAATGACAGGGCACTGCTTCAAACTCTGGTGTAGTTGGGCAGAGCCTGATTTTGGAGCAGGCCACCTGTAATGGAACAGTATCAAGTACCTATCAAGAATCTGGTCACTGTTCTGAGTTTTGATTTTTTTCTTCTTCTTCCTTTCTCTTTGTGTACTTTGTACCATACGTTCTTTTCTTGTGTGTGTGTGTTTGTGTGTGTGTGTTGTGATTTTGCTTGCTTGTGATTGTCTCAGTAGTCCAGTGACCAAACCACTGTGCTCCATGGTGACTTTGCCTGTCCCATGCTCCCAGCACTACAAGCTGGGGCACCTCTGGTTGCCAGTAGGAAGATGCATTACTACCTGGATGGCTGGGAAGGCATGGCTGGGAAAGATGGCTGGAGGAGGATTGGTGTCAGCATTACCCATGGCACGGAGCCATCCCCAACCCAAAGGTTGCTGCTCCTGGGCAGCAGTACTAGATGAAATCCTGGGGCAGAGGGAGCTTGGGACACTGCAAAGAGCACAGCTTGTGGAAGCCTGGCCTCCAGGAGGAAAAGTGGTGAACTTCCACTGTCTCTTCTGGGGGTCATCATGAAAGGGCAGAGGTAAAGAGGCATGTCAAAGGGTGGCTGCATAGTGTGGTGCCCTGGCAAAACTGCTAACAAGTCCCAAACTCCTTCCTAGATTCAACAGATAACAAAATGCTTGAAATTACAACTGAATGAAGTAAGGAAAGTTTTGTCTGTTTTGTTTTAAATGTATGTACGGCCATTAGATTTTTAATTCTGACTGATGTTAAATGGTTAATACGTTCTTTATGTCTTGCTTATAGATTAGCTGTTATTGGATATCTTTAAATTTTAAGTTCAAATTCTTGTTTAGAACATATATATGTGTGTGCATACACATTTATAACATCTATAGAAACACAGATGTTTTATAATAGCAACCATATGACCTGCCATGTGATGTGACTCCACCATCTTGAAATTGCCACATGGTCTCACGGGACTAAAAGAATTTACAGAACAACTTAATCATAATTAATCCTGTTTATCATACTGTCTCCTTTTAGACTAGGAAGACAAGTCTCATATTAAATTGTTACTGATTTTAGAGATTGAATTATTTGCAATGGCAAAATTCGGTTTTGACTTTTAAAAGTATGCTTTGTGATTTCACTCCTCAAAAGGGTACTTTATTTTCCTATTGCAAAAACAGTTTTTTTTTTTCTAAAAATGTGTTTAAGGCTATGAAACATTTTAAAGTTTATCAGGTATTTTATAAAAAATGTCTAAGACCTCCCCTACCAGTGGACTTGGGGAGGGACACGGGTGCAGAAGGGGGAGGAAGGGTGGATTGGGACTGGAGGAGGAGGGAACTACAGGGGTATATAAGGAGAATAAAGTGTAAATAATAAAGATTTTAATAAAAAATTAACAATGTCATTATGGTATGTGTATGTGTGTGTGTGTGTGTGTGTTCAAGGTTGTATTTTTGAAACATGCTGTGTGATTCAACAATGGTTGGTAAAGTTCTTTTCAGCTTAACAGGCTGATTTGAAGTGTGTACCTGACTTGCAGTTCTGAATGAATGGATTAATGGTGTTTCTTTCCGGACAAGAGGTTTGGTGTGGCCAAATTACTTCAAGTACAGTTTTAAAATTGTTCTATACTATTGTATTATGCAGTTGGTTCTAAAACTTATTTGATTGCAATGTTCAAACTTTGCCATGGGAAACTGAATGCTCCACAGTGCTGTACCATAGAAGGTGGCAACACCACCAGCAACACCTAATGGCTATGTTTTATTTAATTTTTATTAATTACACTTTATTTACTTTGTATCCCCCCATAAACCCCACCCTCCTCCCCTCCCAATCTCACCTTCCCTCCCCCTTCTCCACACATGCCCCTCCCCAAGTCCACTGATAGGGGAGGTCTTCTTTTCCTTCCTTCTGATCCTAGCCTATCAGGTCTCATCAGGAGTGGCTGCATTATCTTCCTCTGTGGCCTGGTAAGGCTGCTCCCCCATCAGGATGAGGCGATCAAAGAGCAGGCCAATCAATTCATGTCAGAGGCAGTCCCTGTTCCCATTGTTATGGAACCCACTTGGAGGCTGAACTGTCATGGGCTACATCTGTGCAGGGGTTCTAGATTTTCTCCATGCATGCTACTTGTTTGGAGTATCAGTCTCAGGAAAGAAATTGCTAACCACAGCATGTATCATCACTTGGCTGGCCACCATGTTGGTTCAGGGATAAAGAGGATGTAGTTATGATTTTACTGCCATCTTGGTTGATGACTGTCAGTTGTGTTTAGTTCTCTGTATAGTGCTAAGTTCAACCTCTGTCCTTTAATCTTTTTGCTGTTCTGTCTTAATAATACAATGTGGTAGGATCAGCAATATTTGCCAGCCCTCTATGAACTGTATGATTAAAATTTTGCTTTTATTTTAGTTCAGAAATATATTTAAAGTTATGCTAATGACTGCAGTTGGTTACAAGATTGAGCTTTTACCTAGTCTCTTGTTTGTGCTTAGGATACATAACTACAAGGTTTGCTTATGTAGATCTACTTGACATACATATAGTACTAAAACATTTATGTAAGGAATATGTCAAAATTAGATGTTATAACATTCTGTTTTACAGGATGCAGTTTAGAGCAGATAACTAAAAACAGACAATTATTAACCCAGATATGCTGGACCTCAAGCTTGTCAGAGGTCTGATGAATATGACATATAATGTATGTAGGTTGTATTATGACAGAGAGTCCCAAAACCCTAACAGTAGCTCCCAAACGTCTTTGAAAAGTTTTGGGCACAGTGACAGAAGACTTCAACTCTGGATTGTGGAATGCTAACTACTGGGCTACACTGCCCCAACTGTCCTCCCACGAGGGCCCAGCCTAAACTCTGGACAAAACTGTAAGTACCTGGAGAGTTGTTTCCTGTTGCTGAAAGCTACGTGAGGTCATTCTCTCATGTTCTTCTTTTCCACAGAAACAATCTCTCATCTTTTGTGCCTGATGGCCATACTACCTTGCTCATGGTGCCATGAAATCTTAGGAGCCAGGAAAAACTGCCTAGGTGATAACATTGGAACTAAAGAGCAGATAGTTCTATCCACTGATAGTTCATTAGTTGATTCATTAGCTAGTTCTAGTTAGAACTACTAGGTATTAGATATCTTATTTAGAAGGGCAAACAGATTTGCCTTGCTAACAAGCTTCATGTTAACTACTTTTGTCTTAATGGTGAATAACTAGATAGAAAGATATAAAGTTATGTAAGGTTTGAGGGTAAGAAAGCTTAAGTTATAAGGATCTAAAAATTCTTTGAGGATCTAGGAAGTTGTTTCAAGTTTGGTAAATGAAAGTTACAAATAATAGCTTCTCTAAGATGTTTCAAAGTTGGTAAAAGATTGGAGGGTCTAAGTAGGTACTTTAAGGTTAGTAAATGCAGGTTAGAATAGGTCTAAGTAGGTATTTTAAGGTTGGTAAATGCAAATTGTAAAGTGTGTGTCTAAGAAGTTGTTTTAAGGTATATGAATGGAAATTGTAATGATATATGAAAATAATTTAGTACACACTAAAAATGAAAGATATTTCAGATTTCTCCTCCCCATCTATGCTATTGCTGTGTTTATATTATTATATTATTTTAAGGTTCAGAGTTTTGACATTGATCAATAGAGTTCGGAAAAGCTGATGGATCACTAACTGCTTATTATGCAGTCACAAGCTCAAGATTTTAATTTCCCATTGGTTGTGTTCTGGACATAGACATAAACATGCTAAAAATCTCTCTAATATGTATAATTCTGACTAAAATCATAGCTTTTACTAGGTCTTAATAGCATGAATCTACTCCTGCTCTCTTGCAGAAACCTGTTATCTCCTTTTTCTAAAGTATGGATCTCAATACAATGGTAATACTAATATACTTCATTTTGTAAACTAAAATTCATATGAGTTTCAGGAAATCAAAAGTAGTCATAAGACCTGAATGTTCTATTGCTCAATCGTACCCAATGAGAGTTTTTCCCCTTGGTCTTGGGATTCCTCACTTTTTCCACTTATTACACAAATTTTAACTTCTCTCTCTAGTCTAAATTTGTCTCAGCAGATTTTCATCTGGCTGACAGACTCCATTCCTCCAGGGATTGCCTATGAATTGTGAGCTGAGATCTGGAGTTGCTGAAAGCTGATATAAACCAGTCCAGCCTATGGGCTGGTTCCCTGTCTCTTCAAATGGATCACTTATTAGATGGTGCCCTGTTGCATAGCTTTGGACTAGCCTTTCAGCCTTCCTGGGTCCCCAGTATCTCAGTCCCAATGTCACTGAAAAAGTTACAGAAGAAGGGAAATGCATTGGCTGTGACTCTACCTAACAGGCTGAAATGCTAAGTCAAAAGGGGCTCCCTCACATTAGCTATTATCTTGGGGACCTGCTTAACAGGAACAGGAACTGGTGTTGCAGCAGTGGCTGTACAAAGCCAGAATTATAACAGCTTTAAGGCAGATATTGATAAAAATATTCAATGCCTTGAAAACTCAATCACCCATTTAGAAAAGAGTATTTATTCCCTGGCAGAAGTAGTGTTGCAAAACAGAAGGGGCTTGGATCTGTTGTATTTACAGCAGGGTGAGCTCTGTGAAGCTCTTAGAGGGGAATGTTGCTATTATGTAAACCAATCACGAGTGATTAAGAAATTCTTAACAAGAGTAAAAGAAAACCTGAAGAGATGCTGTAAAGAGAGAGAGGATTCCAGAGGATGGTTTGAATCCTGGTATAATAGTTCTCCTTGGCTTACTACCCTTATGTCTACCCTGCTGAGACCTCAACTCATCTTGATTTTGCTTTTTACTCTTGGGCCTTCCATTTTAAATTGCTTGGGTGCTTCTTTGAAGGAATACTTGAGAGCCATATAGTTAATGGTACTCAGATCCTATTTTGGAAGGGTAAATCTGGAGGTGTCCTGGAGAGGTCTCTCTGGAAGACCCATGAATGGGCCTTCAAATGTCCATGAGAAGGGGTGAATGAGAGAACCAAGCCTGACACCCCTAAATGTCACCAGGAACTAGAGCTAAATAAGGTCACCCAAAAGTCACCAGGAACAAGTGACCCCAACAGGAACTAGGTGATAGGTCACCAAATCCAGAACTAGGAACAGCCTGAGGATGAGAAGGTATTTTATATCAGGGTTGGGAATTTGTGTTGAGCAGCCCACTGACCTTATAGTAGAATATTTCTTGGCACAGAAAAATACCTAACATTCCTGAGGTCTATAGAGAGCTTACTCAATGTTATGTTAGTTAACCAATCATTTTGTAACAAGGTTGCCCTTGCTGAATGTTACCCAATCATGTAACAGTTAAACAGGAAATTCCTGGTCCTTCCTCAAACCCCAATAAAAACCCTACCCTGCCCTTCTCAGGGCACTAATCTCTGATCCAGAGCATTGGTGATGGTGGGGAGAGCAAGCTTAAACTATAATAAAGCTCTTTGCTTTTGCATAAGTGGTCCAGCTCCTGGTAGTCCTTAAGATCATAATAGTCTTTGGTTGATGCCTCAGTTTCTGCAGTGCATCCTGTTCCCTTCTTCTTCTTCTTCTTCTTCTTCTTCTTCTTCTTCTTCTTCTACTTCTCCTCCTCCTCCTCCCCAGCTCCTCCTCCTCCTCCTTCTTCATTTTTTTTTGTTTTTTTTGTTGTTTTGTTTTTGTTTTCGGTTTTGGGTTTTTTTTCTTTTTTTTTTTTTTTTTTTTTTTTTTTGGCATTACAGTTCCTGTGCCTTCCCTCCAGGTTCTTCTTTCGCAAACATTTTCCCATAGGATTACCTCTGTGCTTTGCCCAAAGTTTAGCTGTGAGTCTGTGCATCTGCTTCTATGCCCTGCTGGTTGGAGTTTTCAAACGACATCTATGGTAGACTGCCATCCAGTTCCCTCCCTTCTGCCACTTGTAGTGTCTATGCTGTTTCCCTTCTAAATGAGAACAAAGAAAGCACACTTTCTGGGGTCCTCCTTGTTTAGCTACTTTAGGTCTGTAGATTTTAGCATGTTTCTTGTACATTATTTGGCTAATATCTGTTTATAAGTGAGCATATACCATGAATATCTTTCTGGTTCTGGGTTACCTCACAAAGGGTTTCATCTACTTGCCTGCAAATTGCATCATTTCCTTAATTTTAATTACCGAGTAGTAAACCATTGCATAAATGTGTTACAATTATATTGTTCATTCTTTTGTTGAGGAACAGCTATGTTGCTTCCAGATTTTGGCTATAAAGCTGCTGTGAACTAGTGGAGCAAATGCCCTTATTGTTTGGTTGAGCATAATTTGGGTATATGCCCAAGAGTGGTAAAGATGCATCTTAAGGTAACACTATTCCTAATTTTCTGAAAAAGCACTAAATTGATTTCCAAAGTAAAAGTTTGCACTTCTACCAGCAATGGAGAAGGGTTCCCATTTCTCCAGCATGTGTTGTCACTTGGGTTTTTGATCTTAGCCATTCTGATCAGTATAAGATGGAATTTCAGAGTTATTTTGACTTTCAATTCCTTGATGACTAAGGATGTTGACTGTTTTTTAAGCGTTTCTCTGCCATTTGATATTCCTCTGTTGAGAATTCTCTGTTTATTTTTGTGCCCCATTTTAAAATTAGATTATTTGGTTAGTTGGTGTTTAATTTCTTGAGTTCTCTATACATTCTGGATATTAGCCTTCTGTCAGATGTACGGTTTTTGAATATCTATTCCCAGACTGTAAGCTGTTGTTTTGTTTTGTTTTGTTGAGAGTGTCCTTCGATTTAAAGAAGCTTTTCAGTTTCATGAAGTCCCGTTTATTGATTGTTGCTCTCAGAGCCTTCGATATTGGTGTTCCATTCAGGAAATTGTCTCCTGGGCCAATGAGTTCAAGGCTCTTCCCTAATTTTTCTTCTAACACACAGTGTGTCTGGTTTTATGTTGAGATCTTTGATCCACTTGTAGTTTAATTTTGTGCAGTGTGATAACTATGGATCTATTTGCATTTTCTACTTGTAGACAGTCAATTAAACCAGCTCCATTTATTGAAAATGCTTTTATTTCCATTGTTTGATTTTGCATTCTTTGTCAATAATTAGATGTCCATAGGTATGTGTGTTTATTTCTGGGTCTTCAATTCTATTCTGTTTATTCACTCATCTGTTTCTATGCCAGTACCATGCAGTTTTTATTACTATTGCTCTATAGTACAGCTTGAGATCAAGGATGGAGACCCTTTTAGAATTTCTTTTATTGTACAGGATTGTTTTAGTTATTATGTTTTTTTGTTTTATTTTCCATATAAAGTTGAGGATTGTTCTTTAAAGTAAAGAATTGTGTTGGTGTTTTGATGGGGATTGCACTGAATCTGTAAATTGCTTTTGGTAGAGTGGCTCTTTTTACTATGTTAATCCTACTGAGCCATGAGCATAGAATATCTTTCCATATTCTGATATCTTCAGTTTCTTTCTTTGGAGACTTGAAGTTTTTTTCACTTGCTTAGTTAGTGTCACATCAAGATACATTATGTTATTTGTGGCTACTGTGAAGGGTGTTATTTCCCTAATTTCTTTCTTTGCCATTTTGTCTTTTGTACACTGAAGGGCTATGGATTTTTTGATTTAATTTTGTATCCTTTACTTGAGGTATATATCAGCTGTAGGATTTCCCTGGTAGAAATCCTACAGCTGTTTTGGTGACATTCATGTATAATATCATATCATCTGTGGATAGTGATACTTTGACTTCTCCTTTTTGATTTGTATCCCCTTGATCTCCTTTAATTGTCTTATTTCTCTAGATAGGACTTCATGTACTCTAACATGAACTCAGTGTCTGGCTCTTAGATCACCTCCCCCTGAGGAGGGAGCAGCCTTACAACGACACGAAGGAAGACAATGCAACCAGTCCTTATGAGACCTTAAAAGGTAGCGTCAGATGGAAAAGTAGGAGAACCTCCCCTATAAATGGACGTGGGCAGGGGCATGGGAGGAGATGGACGAGGGAGGTGGGATTGGGAGAGAATGAGGGAGGATGCTATGGCTGGGATACAAAGTGAATAAACTTTAACTAATATAAAAAATAAAACTTAAAAAACTTTATTAATTCAGGTTATAATCCAATTGAAATGAATAGACTGTTGATTTGGGAATTGTGATTATGTATATTGGTTCTATATTATGTTATTTGAGGTGGGAAGTCACACTCTAAATGTGAGCAGCACTATTTCATGTGTTGATTCTTGGTCCTTTTGGAAGAAAGCAAATGAGAAAGCAAATTCTTTGTTCTGTGATTTTTGGCTGCAGATAAAATGTAACTTGCAGCCTCAGGCCTTGGTCCCTCTGCTTCCTTGGAACTATGGCCTCTTCTGTCAAACTGTGAACTAAATAAACATTTGATTTCTTCCAAAATAAAAAAAGAACAGATAAAGACAGAATGGATAGTCTTGCCTTGTCCCTGATTTCAGTGGAATTGATTTAAATTTCTTTATATTTACTTTGATATTGGCTATAAGTGTGCTGTATATTGCCTATACTCTGTTTAGGTATGTGCCTCATATCCCTGATATCTCTAAGAATTTAAATACGAAACAGTGTTGGATTTTACCAAATGCTTTTTCAGTATCTAAGGAGATGATCGTGTGCTTATATTTTCTTTGGCTTTGCTCATATGATGGGTTTTTCTATGTTGAACCACCCCTGAATGCCTGGGTTGAAGCCTACTTTGTCATAATGGATGATATCATTGATATGTTATCAGATTCCATTTGCGAGTATTGATTGAATATTTTTATGTCAATGTTCATAAGCAAACTTGTTCTGAAATTCTTTTTTTGTTTTTGTTTTTGTTGTTTTTCAAGCTTGTACTGTCTTTATTTATCTACTGGGAGCAAAGAATTCATAGTGTAGAAAGATTTCAAGCATAATAGTAAAGATTTATGAGGAAAAGATTTGTTCTTTTCTCGTTACTAAAATAAACAATGATCAAAATGCTTCCTCAGGCTTATAGTAAATAAAGAAAGGAGCTACAAATTCAATTAAGTCTTTGATTTATAGATAATGTCGCAACATCACAAACAATGAACATCCTATTCTATTGCAGTCTATTTGCAAAGATGTGTGATTGTGGATATGTTTTAGGAGCAGGACAGGGAATCATTTTTCATTCTTCTCAAATTAGTATGCACTTATATAACTGTTCCATTTTGAAAATGCAAATTAAAATTAAACTCTTACATTCTTTCAAACTGTTTTACAATAGACATCAGCATGCATGCATTATAATAGATATAATCAGTGTTTACATACTCTTGTGATTTTTAAAATTTTTATTAATTACACGTTATTCACTTTGTATCCCCCTAATAAGCCCCTCCCATTTCTCCTCCCCAACCCCCTTCCCTCCCCCTTTTCCACACATGCCCTTCCCCAAGTCCACTGATAGGGAAGGTCTTCCTCTCCTTCCTTCTGATCCTAGTCTATCAGATCTCATCAGAAGTGGTTGCATTGTCTTCCTCTGTGGCCTGGTAAGGCTGCTTCCACATCAGGGTGAGGTGACCAAAGAGCAGACCAATCAGTTCATGTCAGAGGCAGTCCCTACTCCCATTTCTATGGAACCCCCTTGGACACTGAACTGTCATGGCCTACATCTGTGCAGATTGGGAAAGAATGTTCACCAACCCTTTATCTGACAGAGGGCTAATATCCAGTATATATATTGAACTATAGAAGTTGAAAAGCAACAAATCAAGTAATCCAATTAAAAAATCAGGAACAAAGCTAAATAGAGAACTCTTGATAGAGGAATACTGAATAGCAGAGAAACACTTAAAGAAATGCTCACTGCAATTAGCCATCAGGAAAATGCAAATCAAAATGACCTTGAGATTTCACCTTACACCCATCAGAATGGCCAAGATCAAAAACGCAAGTGACAACACATGCTGGAGAGGTTGTGGAGAAAGGGGAACCCTCCTCCACTGCTGGTGGGAATGTAAACTTGTACAACCACTCTGGAAATTAATCTGGCACTTCCTCAGACAATTAGGAATAGCGATTCCTCAAGATCCAGCTATACTACTCCTAAGCATATATCCAAAAGAGGCTCAAGTATGCAATAAGGACATTTGTTCAACCATGTTTGTAACAGCTTTGTCTGTAATAGCCAGAAGCTGGAAACAACCCAGATACCCCTCAGCTGAGGAATTGATACAGAAATTGTGGTACATCTACACAATGGAGTATTACTCTGTAATAAAAAACAAAAACAAAAACAAAAAACAACAGAAAAAACAAGGATATCATGAAATTTGCAGGTAAATGGTGGGAACTGGAAAGCATCATCCTGAGTGAAGTATCCCAGAAGCAGAAAGACACACATGGTATATACTCACTCATATAGACATATAATGTAGGATAAACCTACTAAAATCTGTACACCTAAAGAAACTAATCAAGAGGGAGGACTGTGGCTAAAATACTCAATCCCCATCCAGAAAGGCAAAGCAGATAGACATCAGAAGAAAAAAAAAACAAAAACAAAAACAAAAAAACAGGAAACAAGTAGGAGCCTGTCACAGAAGGCCTCTGAAAGGCTCTGCCCTGCAGAATATCAAAGCAGTTTCTGAGATTTATGGCCAACTGTTGGGCAGAGTGCATGGAACCTTATGAAAGATGTGGGAAATAGTAAGATGGGGAGAGGACAAGAGCTCCACAAGGAGAGCAACAGAACCAAAAAAATCTGATCACAGGGGTCTTTACTGAGACTGGTACTCCAACGAAGTACCATACATGGAAATTCCCTCTCTCTCTCTCTCTCTCTCTCTCTCTCTCTCTCTCTCTCTCTCTCTCTCTCTCTCTCTCTCTCTCTCTCTCTCTCTCTCTCTCTTTGGATCTTTCTTTGTGTGGCTTAGGTGTCATGGTTACAGTGGCCTCAAAGAATATGTTTGTTAATATTCTTTCTGTTTCTATTTTGTGGAATATTTTGAAGAATATTGGTGTTAGCTCTTCTTTGAAGGTCTGGTAGAATTCTATGTTGAAACCACCAGGCCCTGGACATTTTGTTTTTTGGAGGGGGAGACTTTTGATGACTGGCTTCTATTTGCTTAGGGGATATAGAACTATTTAATTTATTTATGTGGTTTTCATTCAATTAGGTAAGTGGAATTTATAAAGAAAACTATCCATCTCATTTAGATTTTCAATATTTGTGGTAAATAGGTCTTTGAAATAAGACCCAGTGATTGCTTTGATTTCCTCAGTTTCTGTCATTTTGTCCCTTTTTTATTTCTGATTTTGCTGATTTGTAGAGAGTCTCTCTGTTTTTTAATTAGTTTGCTGAATGGTTTGTCTATTTTGTTGATTTTTTTTTCAAAGAACCAGCTAGTGGTTTTGTTGAGTCCTTGAATGGTTTTCTTTGTTTCTAGTTTGTTGATTTCAGCCCCGAGTTTGATTGTTTCCAGCCATCCACTTTATTGGGTGTGTCTGCTTGTTTTCTAGGGCTTTTAGATGTGCTGTTAAGTTGCTTGTATGAGACACCTCCAAATTATTTCTGAAGGCACTTAGTGCTATGAACTTTCCTCTTAGCACTGCTTTCTTTGTGTCCCATACGTTTGGGTAAGTTGTGGCTTCATTTTCATTGAATTTTAGGAAGTCTTAATTTATTTATCTTTGTATTTCTTCCCTGACCCAGCTGTTTTTGAGTAGAGTTGTACAGTTTGTCTTTTTGTTATTTCTGTAGTTGTTGAAATCTAGTTTTAGGCCATAATGGTCTGATATGATACAAGGGATTATTTCAATCTTCTTTTATCTGTTTAGCTTTGCTATGTGTCAGACTATATTTTAAATTTGGAGAAGAATGTATACTCTTTTGAGTTTAGGTGAAAAGTTCTGTAGACATCTATTAAGTCATTTTGATCTTAGACCTCTGTAAGTGCCATTATTTCCCTGTTTAGCTTGTTTCTTGATGATCTGACCCTTGGTGAGAGTGTAGTGTTAAAGTCTCCCACTATTAACATGTAGGTATCTATGTGTGGTTTAAGCTTTATTAATGTTTCTTTTAAAATTGTGTTTGCCCTTGTATTTGGGGCATTAATATTCAAAACTGAGATGTCTTCTTGCTGGAATTTTCCTTTCATGAGTGTGCAGTTTCCTTCCTCATCTCTTTTGATTAATTTTTGGTTTGAAATCTATTTTATTAGATTTTAGGATGGCTACTCTAACTTGTTTCTTGGGTCTAGTTGCTTGGAAAGCCTTTTTGCAGCCCTTTATTCTCATGTAAGGTGTATGTTGTAGCTGAAGTACATTTCTTGAAATGTACAGAATGATGGGTCCCTTTTATGAATCCATTATTTTAGTTTGTTTTTGTTGTTGTTGTTGAGTCCATTGATGTTGAGCAATATGAGCAGTTCGTTCTGGTTATTTTTATGTTGGCTGCGGTAACATATTTGTGTGCTGGTCTACTTTTGGTTTTGCTATAGTGAAATCATTTTTATCCTGTGTTTTTATGGGTGTGGTGTAATTTCCTCAGGTGAGAATCTGCTTTCTAGTATCTTTTGTAGGACTGGGTGTGTGCATACATAGTGTTTAAATTTGGTTCTGTCATGGAGTATCTTGTTTTCTCCATGTCTGGTGATTGAAAGTTTTGGTGGGTATAGTAGTATGGACTGGCATCTGTGGTCTCTTAAGGTTTGCAAGACATCTGCCCAGGCCCTTTTGACTTTTATGGTCTGTTCTAAGAAGTCCGGTGTTATTCTAATTGGTTTCTTATTATATTTTAATTGGACTTTTTTCCTTGAAGCTTTTAATATTTTTCTTTGTTCTATGGTGGGGGAATTTTATTTTCTGGTCTAACCTATTTGGTGTTCTGTAATTTTTTTTCTATGATTTTGTTGAAAATAATTTCTGGTCCAAGTAGCCAGGAATCTTCTGTTTCATATTTCTTTTATTCTTAGGTTTCTTCATTTTGTGGTGTCCTTGATATCTTGTTTGTTTTGTGTCATGAATTTTTGAATTTAACATTATCTTTAATGGATACATTGATTTCTTCTGTTCTGTCTTCTACATCTGAGATTCTTTCCTCCATCTTCTGTGTTATATTGCTGATGCTTACGTCGTTATTTCCTGCTTTCTTCCCTAAGTTCTCCCTTCCAGGAATTTTTTAGTTTGTGCTTTCTTTAATGTTTCTATTTCCATCTTCATTACATGAGCCCTTTTTATTTCCTTCACCTGTTTGTATTTTCCTGCCTTTCATTACATGATTTGTCAAATTCTTTCACCTAGTCTATGTATGAACTTTCCTGTATTTGCTTCGGGAATTTAATTATTTCCTTTTTAATTAACATTTTTATTTTATATTAATCACAGGTTATGTACTTTGTATCCCAGCCATAGCCCTCTCCCGCATTCC
>CM053742.1:115810341-115864999 GCA_028658305.1 Pachyuromys duprasi
GTATTTTTCTTTCAAGGTCTGTGAAGAATTGTGAAGGTATTTTGATGGGGATTGCATTGAATCTGTAGATTGCTTTTGGCAATATGGTCATTTTCACTATATTAATCCTACCAATCCATGAGAACAGGAGGTCTTTCCACCTTCTAAGATCTTCTTCAAATTCTTTCTTCAGAGATTTGAAATTTTTTTCATATAGGTCTTTCACTTGCTTGGTTAGAGTCACCCCAAGGTACTTTATGTTATTAGTGGCTATTGTGAAGGGAATTGTTGCCCTAATTTCCTTTTCGGCTCTTTTGTCTTTGGTGTACAGGAGGTATTCTGATTTTTTTGAGTTGATTTTGTATCCAGCCATTTTACTGAAGGTGTTTATCAGTTGAAGGAGTTCTCTGGTAGAATTTTTGGGGTCACTCATGTATATTATCATATCGTCTGCAAATAGTGATACTTTGACTTCTTCCTTTCCAATTTGTATCCCCTTGATCTCCTTTAGTTGTCTTATTGCTCTAGCTAGGACTTTAAGTACTATGTTGAAAAGATATGGAGATAATGGGCAGCCTTGCCTAGTCCCTGATTTCATTGGGATTGATTTTAGTTTCTCTGCATTGAGTGGTTGCTGGCGGACCGGAGCAGTCTGTGCCCGTAGTGTGCAGTCTGGTCAAAAACGGTCCCCCTTCCCTCTCAGTCTGAGGTGGTTCCAGAGGAATTGATCAGTGTGCGCCTGTGTATGCCTGCCAGTTGAAGCAGAACCAGGGTCCTTCCCAGACTGGCCTGTGGACTCACACAGGGACTGAGGTTTTTGTTGGTGGATCTGAGCACAGGGACTGAGGTTTTTGCTGGTGGATCTGAGCAGTGTGCGCCTGCAGTGTGCAGGTCAGTCAAAACTGTACCCGGGTCCTCCTCAGTCTGCCCGGGAGACTGTAATCCAGTCTAGTATGGCGGCTGCTGGCGCCCAGTGCAGCTGCTCGCTCAGATCAGAGCTGTGTGCTGCTGGTCACCTGAAGATTTTTCCAGGGAATTACTGGGTGTCCCTAGGATTTTCCCACTTGATTTTCTCACCATAGGAGTTCCACTCACCTGGCAATCACAAATGCTGGTGTTTTAGGTCCCAGAGTTCAGTGTCCTGGTCACTGTATTATTTCTGCTGTCCTACTTCTCAGACACAGTGTCCTCTCGTGGCAGCCATCTTGGATCCCCTGTATTTTTATATCTTAATTATCCATTCTTATGTTGTTTTTAATATTCATTTCTGTCTTTATCCTTATTGTTTCCTTCATTTTCGTTGTTTTGTATATAGGCTACTCTCCTATTTCCACTTTCTTTAGAAGTCAGCAACTAATAGAAAGGTGAAAGTAAAAATAAAATAGCAATTTATATAAGGGATTCTTATGGTGGTATGATTTTGTATTATGATTTTCACATTCATTGTATAACTACATATATATGTATATATATATATATGTATACATATGTGTGTGTGTGTGTGTGTATTTTTTACTGGAAATAATACAGGTTATTGTACAGAAGTTTCACAACTGACAGAATGATAGCAATTTTGAGAAAAAGGCATTTGGAAGGAAGATGAAGGCTTGAATTTTGCTTAAAATTTAGTTTTAAGTATAGGGGCCATGATCAAGCAAAGGTATAATGGATAACAGAATTGGATATTAACTTCTGGATTTCAGAATGTGTAAGCATTTCAGATTTGACAGCAAATGAAGTCTCTCCCTTAAAAACTGAGCTTAGAAAAAGTCAAAAAGGAATCATGAGCCTGAGATTGCACCCTCGGGAGCTCTTGCAATTAATGGCTGGATGAAAAAGAAAGAAGGGAAAGAAAAATCAAGTACAATGATAACATTATAAACATTAACAACATAAGGATTTTAATGCAAGTACAAATTGTCAGTTATGTCAGTTTGTAGATAGCTTAAGAAGATGACTAAGAAATGAATGGCTGAGGAAGATGGACACAGTGAGCTGAATGGGAACAATTTCACCCAATCTGTAAAAGTAGAAGACAACCTCAGTAAAGAAAATACATGGTACCCAATAACAAGGTACATAGATGTTTCTTAAAGCCCAAACTTCCTCCCTCCAATTTTAGGATGGAACTTATTTTCTGAAAATAAAACTTGCAGCCTTACCAGGCCACAGAGGAAGATAATGCAGCCACTCCTGATGAGAGCTGATAGACTAAGATCAGAAGGAAGGAAAGGAAGACCTCCCCTATCAGTGGACCTGGGGAGGGGCATGTGTGGAGAAGGGAGAGGGAAGGTGGAATTGGGAGGGGATGAGGGAAGGGTTTATGGGGGGATACAAAGTGAATAAATTATAATTAATAAAAATTGTAAAAAGTGAAAATACTTGTCATTTTATTTTTTAAGTAATTTATTTATTTTTATATTAATCACAGGTTATATACTTTGTGTCCTAGTCATAGCCCCCTCCTTCATTCCCTCCCACTCTCCCCATCTCTCCCTCATCTTCTCACTGCTCACCTCCAAGTCCACTGATAGGGGAGGACCTCCCCCATCTTCCATCTGACCCTAGCTTATCATGTCTCTTCAGGGCTGGCTGCAATATCCTCTTCGGGATCTAGTTAGGCTGCTCCTCCTTCTAGGAGGGGGGGGGCAGTCAACAAGTCAGCCATTGAGCTCATGACAGAAATAGTCCCTGTTCCCCTTACTAGGGTACCCAGTTGGGTACTGATCTACCATGGGCCACATCTGAGCCGGGGTTATAGTACGTATCCATACATGGTCCTTGGTTGGAGAAACCGTCTCATAGAAGACCCCTGTGCCCTGATCTATTTAGTCTTTGTGGAGCTCTTGTCTTCGCCAAGTCTTACTAACTCCCCCTTTTTTCATATGATTCCCTGCACTCTGGCGATGGCTTGGTTGTGAGTCTTAATATCTGCTTTAATACATTGTTACTTACAGTCTTTCAGAGACCCTCTGTGGTAGGCTCCTGTCCTGTTGCCTGTTTTTTCCTACAGTCAAAGTCCATCCCGTTTGTCCATCTAACTGATGACTGATCATCCCACCCTGGGTTCTCCTTCTTGCTTATCTTCCCAGACAAGCCCCTGTGCCCAGATAAATTTGGTCCGTGTGGAGCTCCTGTTCTCTCCAGGGAAAGGATCTTCACCAACCTTATATCTGACAGAGGGCTAATATCCAGTATATATAAAGAACTCAAGAAGTTAAAAAGCAACAAATCAAGTAATCCAATTAAAAGCTGGGGTATGGAGCTAAGAAGAGAACTCTCTATAGAGGATTGTAGAATGGCAGAAAAACACTTAAAGAAATGCTCAAACCAAAAAGACCTTGAGATTTTACCTTACACCTGTCAGAATGGCTAAGATTAAAAACTCAAGTGACAACACATGCTGGAGAGGTTGTGGAGAAAGAGGAACTCTCCTCCATTGCTGGTGGGATTGCAAACTTGTACAACCACTCTGGAAATCAATTTGGCGGCTTTCTTAGACAATTAGGAATAGTGATTCCTCAAGACCCAGCTATACCACTCTTAGGCATATATCCAAAATATGCTCAAGTACACAACAAGGACATTTGCTCAACCATGTTCATAGCAGCTTTATTCGTAATAGCTAGAACCTGTAAACAACCTGGATGTCCCTCAGTTGAGGAATGGATACAGAAATTATGGTACTTTTACACAATGGAATACTACTCAGCAATTAAAAACAAGGAAATCATGAAATTCGAAGGCAAATGGTAGGACCTGGAAACGATCATTCTGAGTGAGCTATCCCCAAAGCAGAAAGAAACATTTGGTATATACTCACCTATAGAATAGGATGGACATGCTGGAATCTATGCACCTAGGGACAACTTATCATTTTAAATACAGAGTCCAATTTAGACTATTTTCAAAACTTGTATTCAGTGTTTAAGAACTTTGTTGTAGGAATGACCTAATGCATATTCTTTATCCAGTAAGATTAGATAACAAACATTTCTTTTCATAAATATCATATACACATACATATTAATACAAATGCTTGATATATATGTATATATACACAGATATGTGCATATATATGCATATGCACATATCTGTGTATATACACATATATACCTATATATGTACATATACAAATATACAAATATGTATATGTATACATATATACACATGTATATATGAATATATATATACATATATATGTATGTACACATACATATATAGGTATATATACATATGGAGGAGAAAATGTGCTGCTCTGTTATGATCTCTTTCATGTTAAAGGAAACCATTGTCAAAGGTATATTAAAAATCTCCCATTGTGGAACTAGTAATCTAAATCATTCATTCAACCAATCAACAACCGTTTATTAGGTCAATAGTGACACATGCAGTAAATAAAAGTGAAACAGGTCAATGAGTCAAAATTGATTGAAGTCCGGAAAGTAGTATTTTTAAAATATTTCTTTTATGTTTTTGAGATTATAATATAATTAGTTCATTTCCCCTTCACTTCCACTAGACAAATCTCCCATATAAATGTCCTTGTTCTCTCACAAACTTATGGTCTTTTTGTTTTATTAATTCTTGCTATACACACACACACACAAACAAACACACATTCCTAAGTACATAAGTACAACCAACTCCATTTATTTGTTACCTGTATG
The DNA here is from genome assembly GCA_028658305.1 of Pachyuromys duprasi. Classification (NCBI taxonomy): domain Eukaryota; kingdom Metazoa; phylum Chordata; class Mammalia; order Rodentia; family Muridae; genus Pachyuromys; species Pachyuromys duprasi. The sequence goes on from CM053742.1 coordinate 115,814,991, forward strand.
TATATGTTTTCAAGGTTGACCTTTGGATTTGCATAACTAATTGGGGTATTCTTTCCTTTGGAAGACTATTTCTCCAGCTCTAAGCTGTCCTTAGTTCTTTGTGTAGAGTGAGGCCTTGTAGGCTTTTCCTTCTCCATTTTAGCATATCTATTACCTTTGCCTTGTTCAGCCATACCAAAGAAACTTCTCTTTGCAACAGAAGAGCCTTGAAGAAAACTACAACCAATTCAAATGCGGAGTTTGGTGGCCCGATCACAATGAATTCATCTACAAAACAACTTCTGCATATAAAGCTCTAGGAAACTTGTGGAAGAGAAAGAATGCAAGAGCCAGAGGATAATAAGTATTCTGTGAAATTGACTCTCCTAGGACAATGGTATTTTTAAACAGAGAATAAGTTTCCTAAGACTGTGACATCTAAACAGCATTTAGAGAAGTGAATATGATAGAAAGATATTGTAGTATGAAAGGAAACCTATGGAGAATGTTGCAAGTAACAATACATTTAATGTGTTTTAAGAAAAATTAGGACAGTCACAGCATGATTAAGGCAAAGGAAAAAGAAAAAAAACAAAGTTGAGACATGGAGAGATGGTCCAGCAGTTGCTCATTCAGAGCACTCACATTTCCCAGTACTGGGAAATGATTATTGCTTTTATACTCCACCAAATTAAGCCAATTCAAGCCATATTAAAGGTATATAAAGGCAGTTTTCTTGGGGGAGGTTCACCATTGCTAAGGAATGAGGTCACAGAAGCAGTCAGGCAGACAGGGAGACCGAGATGCTGAAGGGGAAAAAGAAAGTCCATGAATACACTGAGGGAAAGAAAAGTGGTTAAGAAGAAGGATAAAAATGGCTGGAACATATAGTGAAGAGCAGAGAGGAAGGTCAGTAACCGGGCTGGAAAGTTCAGACAGGGACTGAGGGATGCTGGAAGAACCTGGAATCCAGGTCTGCCATGGTATCTTACATAGACACCTCAGCTGCTTTTTCTAGCACTCTGAATCCCAACACTAACAAGTGTCATCTATCTCTAACTCTAGTTCCAGAGGTATACATGCAGACAATACATTCATACACATAAAATGCAATTTTCTTTTTAAAGAGAAACACTAGAGAAGACAGTATGGGAGAAAGTACAGGGCAGTATGCAAAGACATATTATTCAGGTCCTTGCCAGTTTTGATAGGGTGTCTTATGGTTGATGAGATAACACTGTAGATACTTGCAACAATGAATGATGTGGGATGTGTGCGTGCAGGTGTTGTGTGCCTAATTGCCCTTTGACTTATTTAAACTGGAAACTAGGTAACATTATTACAATAAAATTATGACCTCATTTAGAATAAATATTTTCCACTTTCATTAATTTACCTAAAATTTTCATGGTTTCATTTTTTTTTTTACATATGAGTATTATTGCATTGTGTATGTATACATTTTCCTTACCCATTTTCAGTTGATTCTATTTTCTTACCTATTTTTCAGTTGATTCTATTTCCTAGCTATTCTGAATAAAGCAATAAAATGTATTTTAATAAAGTTAAAAGAAACAAAATCAAAGTGTAATAGCCTATATATTATTATACTACCAGAAAGTTAAACAGAAAAGAAAAAAATATGCTTAATTAAATTCCATCAAAGTAAAAATAAAGAAACATTTATCCAGGGACATAAATTATCTACAAAGTAAAAAAAAAATATCGATGAAAGAATGGAATAAATGACACAATGGAAAAATACTTCAAACGTGTTTATTTGATGCATTTGCAAGTAAAGAAGTATAGACAAGCAGGGGATCTGAGATGGCAGTACTGATCAGACACTGTGTCTGAGGAGGACAGCAGTGACTGCACAGCAACCAACACAATGAAATCTGTGGGTCCTAAAACACCAACAATAGTGTTTCCCAGGTGAGAGGAAGCCCCAATGTGTGGGAAGCGATCAGGTGCATTCTCAGATCACCCTGCTAAATCCTGGAAGAATTCCCAGATCCCGGCAGGCATTCAGTCTCCAGCACAAAGCCACCTACCTGCATGCTCTGTTCACAATCCCAGAATGAAGTATGAGTCCCACCAGAGACTGTGTTTTTCAGTCAAAAGAAAACCTCACTGTCAAGGAGGCAATTGGGACCAACAGACAATCCCTGGAAAATGTTCCATACACTGTCAGGCTCTCAGCCACTAGCTCAGAGATGTGGCTGGGCAACCAACTCACTGTCCCAACAGAACTGTGGGCAATAAAGATCAAGAGATTGGGTTTCCCTGTTTGCAGGAAACCTCACAGTGAAAGAAACATCAGGTCAGACCTCAAGGCACCCAGCTGAACCCCACCCTTGGCCACTACCACCACAAAAAGTTCCCAAAAATATTCCTAGGTTCCTGCAGGCACACAGTAGCCATCATAGAGCCACTTCACTGCACCTGCATGGTCTACTCACCATCCCAGACTGAACTGAGGACCCCAAAACACCACAGAGTGGGTGTCCCTTTTGGGAGGAAACCCCACAGTGAGGAAAACATAAAATCTGACATCAGGACACACAGCTAATTCCCAGAAAAGTTCCTAGGTTCCCCCAGGCTCCAGCTCTAGCCTCCTGCCACACAACTGTGTGCTGTTTTCACAGTTCTCACTTGCCACTAATTACCACTTGGATACTGGGAAACAAAGCTCCATCCTCAGACCTACAGAAGCCTGGGATCCACAAGATTAGCTCCGAGACACTGCTCAAAGGCACAACCTGTCTCCTTAGCTAAACTGACTAAACCGGGGGGCTTACTGGTTCTTGAAGAGGGCTGTGCCCAACAAACACAGTGTAAGAGCGGCAGCAGCAGCTCACTAAATACAGAGCAAGAAATCCAGTGGCAGGCAGCTGTCTCTAGGACATCTTCCACTCAGAGGAGAGACCCATGTCTACCAATGACCATAGTTACCCAACAGGTCCATACACCTGAGGTGAGCTGTGGCAATTCCTTCAAAGGCACCAGCCATTTAGTGAGCGTACCCCAAAAGCTGAAGAAGCTTCCTTCCTTCCAAGGGATTCTTCCCATCCCAGGATTCCAGCAGGCACAACCAATTAACAGCCAAAACCTGAGAGAGCCAGATGGATAGAGGCCAATATAAAAGCATGATCAACAAAATTTAAATCAATATGGCATCTCCAGTAGACAATTACCCAGGGGCAAGTAGCACAGGACAACCTAACATAAGTGAAATTCAAAAAGATGACCTTACATCTCTACTAATGAAAAGAATCATAGAGGAAAAAGAAAAGTATGTGAAGAAACTGAGGAAGATAAATTCAAGCAGATTACGGCCATCCATAAAGAAATACTGGAATGAGTAACCAAACAGTTTGGGACATTCAGAGAAGACATAATTAAATCACTGAAAGAAGTAAAAGAAACAGAGGAATATTCAAACAAACAGGTGAAATAATTGAAGGAAAAGCAGAAAATCCGAGTCAGACAGGTGAAGGAAATAAAAATACAGTTCAAGACCTGAAGAAAGAATTGGAAAAATTAAAGAAAACACAAATGGAGGAAATTATGGAGAAGAAGACCCAACAATCTGTTGCATACAAGAAACACACCTAAGTTATAAAGATAGATAACACCTGAGAGTAAAGGGCTGGAAGACAGTTTTTCAAGCAAATGGACTCATGAAGAAAGCAGGAGCAATTATTCTAATATCTCATAAAATAGACCTTCAACCAAAATTAATCAAAAGAGATGGGTAAGGTCACTTCATACTCAACAAAGGAAAATTTCACCAAGACAATGTCACAATTCTGAACATCTATGCCCCAAATAAAAGGGCACCTACATTTGTAAAAAAAAAAACATTAATAAAACTTAAACTACGCATAGATCTCCACACACTAATAGTGGGAGATTTCAACACCCTACACTCAACAAAGGACAAGTAAACAAACAGAAATTAAACAAAGAAACAATGACACTAACAAACACAAAAGAATTTACCTTCTCAGCACCTCATGGAACTTTCTGCAAAATAGACCATATAGTTGGTTACAAAGCAAAACTTAACACATCCAAGAAGATTGAAGTAATGCCTTTTATCCTATAAACTCAAGTGACAACACATGCAGAACAGGATGTCAAGAAAGGGGAATGCTCCTCCATTACTGGTGGGAATATAAACTTTTACAACCACTTTAGAAATCAATCTACTGCTTTCTCAGAAAATTAGGAATAGTACTTCCTAAAGATACAGCTATACCAATCCTAAGCATTTATCCAAAATATTCTCAAGTACACAACAAGGGCATTTGCCAAACTAGGTTCATAGCAGCTTTATTCAAAATAGGTAGAATCTGGAAGCAACCCAGATGTCCCTCAACTAAGGAATGGATACAGAAATTGTGTACATTTACACAGTAGAATACTACTCAGCAATTAAAAACAAGGAAATCATAAAATTTGCAGGCAAATGGTGGGAACTAGAAAAGATCACCCTGAGTGAGGTATCCCAGAAACAGTAAGACACACACTGTATATACTCACCTATAAGTGAATATTAGAAATATAATATATGATAAACATAATAAAATATGTACACCTAATGAAGCAAAGCAATAAGGAGGACCCTGGGAAAGATGCTAAGTCTTCAAGCAGAAAGGCAAGCAGGATGGACATCTGAAGAGGGAGAAAACAGGTAACAGGACAGAAGCCTACCACAGAGGGCCTCTGAAAGACTCTACCAAGCAGGGCATCAAAGAAGATGCTGAGACTTATAGCCAAACTTTGGGCAGAGTTCAGGGAATCTTATGAAAGAAGGAGGAGACAGAAAAACCTGGAGGAGAAAGGAAAGCAAATGAACTAAGAATTCTGGTCTCAGGGGTCTTTTTATAAAATGGACACTCCAACCAAGGAACATGCATAGAAATAACCTCGAATCCCTGGACAGATGTACCCATGGAACTTAGTGTCCAAGTAGGTTATCTAGTAAAGGTAACAGGGACTGTCTCTGACATGAACTCAGTGGCTGGCTCTTTGATCACATTCCCCCCTGAGGGAGGAGTAGCCTTACTAGGCCACAGAGGAAGACAATGCAGCCTGTCCTTGTGAGACCTGGTATGCTAGGGTCAAATGGAAGGGAGGGAGGACTTCCTCTATCAGTGTACTTGGCGAGGGGAATGGTTGGATATGAGGGAGAGAAGGTGGGATTGTGAGGAAATGAGGGAGGGAGATACAAAATGAATAAACTGTAACTAATATTAAAAATAAAAATAAACTTCTGAAAAAGAAAAGAAAAGAAATAATATCTTGTATTATAACAGACCACCATGGATTAAAGCTGGACCTCAACAACAACGGAAATGGCAAAAAGCTTACACACATAAGGAAACTCTCTACTCAATGACAGCAGGGTCAGGGAAGAAATAGAGAAATAAATTAAGGGCTTCATACAGTTCAATGAAAATGAAATCACAGCATACCCAGTCGTATGGGACACAATGAAAACAGTGCTAAGCAGAAGGTTTGTAGCACTAAGTCCCTTCATCAAGTAATTCAGAACATCCCATACAAGCAACTTAATGGCTCCGTTGAAAGCCCTTGGAAAAAGGAGGAGGAGAAGAAGAGGAGGAGGAGGAGGAGGAGGAGGAGGAGGAGGAGGAAGAAGAAGACACACCAAAGAAGAGTAGACAGCTGGAATACATAAAAATTCAGGGCTGAATTCAATAAATTAGAAACAAACAGAAAAATACAAAGAATCAATGAAACCAAAAGCTGGTTCTTTGAGAAAATAAACAATATGGACAAGCCTTAGCCAAACTAACTAAAATGCAGAGACTCTATCCAAATCAACAAAATAAAAAAAATGAATAGGGGGACTTAAAAACAGACACAGAGGGAATCCAAACAATCATTAGGTCTTACTTCAAAAGCCTATATGGCACAAAATTTGAAAATCTACATGATATGGACAATTTTCTTGATCCATTCCAGTGGATGTCTTCATGCTGAAATGCAAATAGTCCATATTTATCACCCAGCACACAAAAAAGTCCAAGTGGATCAAAGAGCTAAACATAAAACCAGACACCCTAAACCTGTTAGAAGAAAAAGAGAGGAAGGAAAAGAGAGGAACTCATTGGCACGGTAGACAACGTTCTGAACTGAACACCAACAGCATAGGCTCTAAGAACAACTATCAATAAATGGGACCTCATGAAATTGAGGTCATCAGAACTAAACAACAGCCTACAGACTAGGAAAATATCTTCACCAACCCTATATTTAAGAGAAGGCTAATAAGAAAAATATATAACCAAATCAAGAATTTAAACACCAACAAACCAAGAAATCCAATTTTAAAACTGGGTACAGAGCTAAACAGAGAATTCTCAGTAGAGGAATATGGAATGGCAGAAAAGAAGGTAAAAACATGCTCAAAATCCTTATTCTTTTGGGAAATGCAAATAAAATGACCTCAAGATTCTACTTCTCACCCATCAGAATGGCTAAGACCAAAAACTCAAGGGATGACTCATGCTGGAGAGATTGTAGAGAAATGGCAACCTTCCTCCAATGGTTGTGGGAATGTAACCTTGTACAACCACGTTGAAAACCAATCTGGCACTCTCTTAGAAAAGTTTGAATATGTTACCTCAAGATCCAACTACACCACTACTGGGCATATATTCAAAAGAGACTAAATCATACAACAAGGACATTTGCTCAATTATGTTCATAGCAGTATTGTTCATAATATCCAGAATCTGCAAATAACCTAGATGTCCATCAACTGAAGAATGGATGTAGAAAGTGTAGAATATATACACAATGGATTACTACTCAGTAATTAAAAACAAGGAAATCATGAAATCTGCAGGCAAATGGATGGACCTAGAAAAGATCATCCTCAGTGAGGTAACTCAGAAGCAAAAAAAAAAAAAACATATATAGCATATACTCACTTATAAGTGGATATTAGCCATATAATATGAGATAAACATACTAAAATCTGTAGTCCTAAGGAAGATCAACAACAAAGAAGACCCTAGGGAAGAGGCTGAAACCTCATTCAGAAGGCCAAACTGTGTAGACATCGAAGTAGAAGAAAATGAGCAAGTCATGAACTTTCCACAGTGTCCTCTGAAAGACTCTATCCATCTGAGTATGGAAGGAGATACCTATATTCTAAGCCAATCTTTGGGCAGAATGCAGAAAACTTATGGAATAAAAGGGAGATAGAAAGACATGGAGGGGACAAGAACTGAACAAGGAGACAAACAGTGTAAAAAACCTGGGACAGGGTGGCTAGCAGAAACCAATACTCTAACCAAGGAACATGCATGGAGAGGACATACATGCCCTACTTCAGTTTCCAAGTGGGTTCCCTAGTACGGGGGCATGGGTTGTTTATGACATGAACTCAGTGGCTGGGTCTTGGATCACATTCCCCTGGGGAGTGCAGCCTTGGCAGACCACAGAGGAAGATGATGTAGCCAGCCTTGAAAAGACTTGATAGGCTAGGGTCAGATAGAATGGGAGGTGGGTCTCTCTTATCAGAGAACTAGGAAAGAGGAATAGGGGGATAGGAGATAAGGTGGATGGAAATGGAAGGAAATGGAGGGGGCTGCATCCCAGAGACAAAGTGAATAAATTGTGATAAATAAATAAACAAACATATGAATAATTAATTGATTGACTGATTGACTGATTGATTAATTAAGAAATCTAATAGCAAAAATGAAAAAGACCAGGTAAATAAATTCAATAGTCCTATATCCCATAAGCAAATAGAAGCTGACATCTAAAGTTTCCCATCCAAGAAAAGCCCAGGTCCAGATGGTTTCAGCATAGAGTTCTACCAGACCCTCAAAGAAGAGTTAACACCACCATTCTTCAAACTATTCCACAAAATAGAAACAGAAGAAACATCACCAAACTCATTCTATGAAGTCACAGTCACCTTGAAACCTAAAACTCACAAACACCCAACAGAGAAAGAAATTGCAGACCAACCTCCCTTATGAACGTTGATGCAAAAATTCTCAACAAAATACTTGCAAACCAAATCCAAGATCACATCAAAGATATCATCCACTATGACCAAGTAGGCTTCATCACACATATTCATGGGTGGTCAATATATGGAAATACATCAATGTGATCCGACATATAAACGAACTGAAAAAAAAAATAAACCTGATCATCTTCCTAGGTACTGAAAAAAAATCTAATAAAATCCAACACCCATCCATGTCTAAAATCCTGGAGAAATCAGGGATGCAAGGCACATACTCAAACATAATTAAGGCAATATTCAGCAAGCCTGGAAGGAACATCAAACTAAAGGGAGAGAAACATAAATCAATCCCACTGATATCAGGGACATGGCAGGCTGCCCACTCTCTCCAAATCTCTTCAACATACTTCTTGAGGTTCTTGCTAGAGGAGTAAGAAAATTACAGGAGATCAAGCTGATTCAAATTGGAAAGGAAGAAGTCAGAGTTTCACTATTTGCAAATGATATGATAGTATGCAGGAGTGAGACCAAAAATTCTACCAGGGACCTCCTACAACTGATAAATACCTTCAGCAAAGTGGCTGGATACAAAATTAAGTAAAAAATAAATTAAAAACCAGTAACACTCCTAGGGACAAAAGACAAATGGTCTTAGATAGAAATAGGGAAGCAACAGCCTTCAAAATAGCCACAAAAGACAAAAAAGAACCTTTGTGTAACTCTAACCAAGCAAGTTAAAGACGTGTACAAAAAATTTCAATCTCTGAAGAAATAGAACAAGATATCAAAAGATGTAAAAATTTCCCATGCTCATGGCTGAGTAGTATCACCTTAGTAAAAGTGGCCATCTTAACAAAAGCAATCTATAGATTCAATGAAATTCCTATCAACATAACACAATTCTTTACTGACCTTGAAAGAAAAATTCTCAATTTCATCAGGAATAACAAGAAACCCAGAATAGCTAAAACAATCCTGTACAATAAAAGATCTTCTGGAGGTATTCCAATCCCTGACAGCTGTACTATAGAACAACATTATTAAAAACTGCATGGTACTGGCATAGAAATCAACTGGTAGAACAATGGATTCAAATCAAAGACCTAGAAATTAACCCACACACCTATGGACACCTGATCATTGACAAAGATGCCAAATGCATACAATGAAAACAAGATAATATCTTCAACAAATTTTGCTGGTCTAACTGGAAGTCCACATGTAGAAAGTTGCAAAAAATATCCATTTCTATCACCTTTCACAAAAGTAAATTTCAAGTGGATCAAAGACCTCAACATAAAACCAAACACACTAAATCTGTTGGAAGAAAAATTAGGGAAGTACCTTGTACCCATTCACAAGGGAGAAATTTTTCTGAAGAGAAGACTAACAACTCAGGCTATAAGATCTACAATGAATAAATAGGAGCTCTTTAACCTGAAAAGCTTCTGTAATGCAAATGACACTGCCATCAGAACAAAACTATAACCTACAGACTGGGAAAAGATCTTCATCAACCTTACATCTGATAGAGGACTGATATCCAGAATATATAAATAAGTCATGAAATTAGATACGAAAAAGCCAAATAACCCAATTTAAAAATGGAATACAGAACTAAGCAGAGAATTCTCAACAGAGGAACATAGAATGGCAGAGAAACACTTAAAGAAAGGTTCAACATCCTTAGCCAGCAGTGAAATGCAAATCAAGATGACCCTGAGATCTCACCTTATACCCATCAGAATGGCTAAGATCAAAACCTCAAGTGATTACACATGCTATAGAGGATGTGGAGAAAGAGGAACCCTCCTCCATTGCTAGTATGTAAACTTGTACAACCACTTTGGAAATCAATCTGGTGCTTTCTCAGACAATTAGGAATAGTGCTACCTCAAGACCCGGCTGGTGGGAGTGCACAATTGATTTCCACTTTGGAAATCTGTCTGGACCTCTCTCAGAAAATTGGGAATATCACTACCATAAGATCCAGCTATGCCACTCCTATATATCCAAAATATGGTCACGTGTACAACAAAGACATTTGCACAGCTATTTTCATAGCAGCTTTATTCATAATAGCCAGAATCTGGAAACAACCCAGATGTCCCTCAACTGAGGAATGGATACAGAAATTGTGGTACAATTACACAATGGAATACTATTAAGCGATTAAAAACCAAACAAAACAAAAAACATGAAATTTGTAGGCAAATGGTGGGAACTAGAAAATATTATCCTGAGTGAGGTATCCCAGAAGCAAAAAGACACACATGGTATATATTTACTTATAAGTGGTTATTAGAAATATAACATAGGATAAACATACTAATATCTGTATACCTAAAGAAGCTAAGCTAGAAGGAGGACCCAAAAGATGCCCCACCATTCAATAATTACATGTGCTCAACTACAGTCATAGCAGGTTTTATTTGTAATAGCTTGAATCTGGAAACAACCAAGATGTCCTTCAGTGGAGGAATTGATACAGAAATTGTGGTACATTTACATAATGGAATACTACTAATCTATTAAAAACAAGCAAATCATGAAATTTGCAGGGAAATGGATGGAACTAGAAGAGATCATCCTGAATGAGGTAAACCAGAAACAGAAAGACAGGCACGGTAAGCAGATATTAGCCATATAATATAGGGCAGCCATCTATAGACCTAAAGTGTCTAAACACTAACGAAGTCCCTAGGGAGGATGCTTAAATTTCATTCAAAATGTCAAACAGGATAGGCACCAGAAGCGGTGGAAGAGAGGAAACTGGATGAGAGTCAACTATAGAGGGTTCTCTGAAAGGATGCACCCAACAGGGGAATCAAAGCGGATGCTGAGATTCATGGCCAATCTTTAGTCAGAATGCAGGGAGTCTTATAGAGGAAGAAAGGGGTAGGAATAGAAGTACATGGAAGAGATAGGAGTCCCACAAGGAGACCAACAAAACTAAAAGCTCTGAGCTTTCAGCGTTCTGCAAAGACTGATGCACCAAAAGAGGACCATGCGTGGAGAGGACCAAGACCCCCTGCTCAGAGGTCTTTGATAGGCAACTCAGTCTTTATGTGGAGGGAGCTGAGCAGGAGCTGTCTCTATCCTGAACACAATTGACTGCTCTCTGATCACTGCCTCTGATGATGCAGCCTTTCCAGGCCATGGAGGAAGAGATCAAAGCAGTCCTCATGAGACTCACCTAACCGTGAGCAAATGGCAGTAGTGGAGAACTCCAGCTTTCAGTGGACTAGGGGAAAGGAATGAGGAGAAGAGGGAGGGAGAGTGGGACTGGGGGAGTTGAAGGAGTGGGCTTCAAAAAGATAAATAAGAAACTGTGAAAAAATTTTTAAAAAGTGTGGACAAAAGAGTATACTGTTGAACATACTGGCACACAACTACAGCTTCTATAAGGAATTTTTTTTCTTTTAGTGGGGAGGTTGGAAAAAGGAAGGATGGGTACAAAGGGAAGGAGAGATGAGTAAAATTAAGGTAAATAATGTGAAATTTTCAAAGAATCGATAAAATATTAAATAAAAATGAATTATCTCTACAATAAATTGTTTTGAAAAAATGCATATCTAAGTGGAAAACAATAATATTCGATCTTAATCTTACAGAACACATAAAATTAACTAATTACTTAAAGATTTAAATGTAAGACCTAAAATGATAAAGGTGATAGAAACAATTTAGGCAAAATGTATAGCATCAATGAGGGACCAAAGCCAATGATCTGTGAACTGAAAGCAAGTATCTACAACAGAGCTGCATATCCACATCATGAATAGTTATTTTTAAACATGTGTCTTGTAATGATTTTTTTGGAGATGATACCAAAAATACATAAACTAAGAACAAAATAAACAAATATAGCTACATCAAAGTGTACAAAAGGATATAATAAATTTATTAGGTGATAAACAATGAGAAAATAAGTTAGCAACTCTTACTAGATTAATATACCAAGTGATTATGGAAATTAAAAAAAGTTAAGATAAAACAAGCAATACTAGAAAAAATAAGTTGGGGGGGGGGGAGTCCAAGATGGTGGTGACCAGCATGTACCTTATCTGAGGGACACAGGACACAAAACTCCAAAATTGGTGAATGGAGGAACAGCTGAAGCCAGAATATCAACTTTGAGGCTTCCTGGGCAAGAGAGGACAATCCATGAGCAGGGACAGTTTGGATGCAGGTCACCCATTGATATTTCCAGGGTCTGAGAGTGGTGAATATTAACTCCCTCATGCACTTCTCCTTGCCCCAAAGCATGGGCCTTCCTGCTCAGCAGAGAAAGCAGTGGTTGCCCCAAGCACAAGCCTCCCTGATTGGTGACTGAGAGAGCAGAGGCAGTTGCTATAAAGGCCTCCCAGATCAGCAAGCAACTGTATTGGTCTCCCAGGTGTGTAACTGCAGCAGGATGAGTGGCTGCTAGCACAAGCAGGAGCCTCCATGCTCAGTGACAGAGATAGCAGAGTTCGCTGCCCCAAGTTTGGGCCTCCATGCCTGGGGTCCAAACAGTGGATACCACTGAGCTGACAGATCTTGTACATTCTCATTTGCCCCTGAAAGCCCAAACCTGAGAGTGGACAACAGAGGGAACCCCTGTGCTTTCAAATTAGGCCTGCAAGCCAGTGAGTGCACTTACAAGTGAGTTCATGCAGAGCTCCAGATACAGGGTCCCTCTATGCTAACATCTAGACATCATATCCCTCCCACCCACATCTTCACTGTGTGGAACGTAGGGATCCTTGTGACAGCATTATCAACATTGAAACCCTTGTTCTTTGAGTCTACCAGTGGAGTACAGACAAACAATTCCTGGAGCCCAGACAAATTTGAACACCAGGAGAACAGTAGGACAGGCTTGTAGGACAATGAAATATTCGGGGCACCAGCACATGCACCTTGAGCCCACAAACAACACCATCACTCCCTACTGTGCTTACACTCCACTCTCCAGCACCCTGTTCTTCAAGGCACACTTCAGTGCACATGACCACACTTGTGCACATGCATCTACAACCTTCCTCCCTTAGCCACAACTGAAACAGCAGCATCCACTATTGAACCTGTGGACCTCTCTCATCTTCCTGAAGAATACTCAAGACACTAGAGACAAACAAATCCAGTCTGAAAAACAGACTCCAAGAACAAACAGCAAAGGTTACAGACAAGCATATGGCTAGAAGCTGTCATAAGTACACATTAAAAAATAAGGACATCATGGTTTCAGCAGCAACCCAAAAATCAATGGATATTCTAATTCATCAAAAGCATAAGAAAATATTCTCAAATATACTCTTATCCAGTTATTAAAGGCTCATAAAGAAGAAATGAACAAAGCTCTCAAAGAAATACAAGCAAATACAGCAAAACAAATAGAAGCACATGTAGAGGCAAAAGTAGAGGCTATAGAAAGGAAACAAAGTTCTCAAATGAATACCAGCAAATACAGACAAACAAATAGAAGCACAAGTAGAGACACGATTAGAGGCATATAGAGAATAAACAAACAACAACAAAAATAGAGGCTATCATGGAAAGACAGGAATCCATATTCAAACAAATGAAGGAAATGGAACAAGACATGAGAACAGAATTGGAATCAGTACAGAAAATATAAACAGAAAACCATGAAGATGGAGAACTTAGAGAAATATCATGAAACACAAAGGTAAGCATCACCAGCAGAATGCAAGAGATGGAAGAGAGAATCTTAGGCACTGAAGATACAACTGCAGAAGTTGATATATCTCTCAAAGAAAAAGAAAATTGGAAAAGTCCCAAACAAAAACAAAACAAAACAAAACAAAACAAAACAAAAAAATCCAAGAAATCAAGGACTCCATGAGAAGACAAAATCTAAGAATAATAGGAATAGAAGAAAAAGAAGATTCCAGGCAGAGAGGTCCAGAAAAGATTTTCAAGAAAATTGCAGAAGAAAAATTTCCCCACTTAAAAAAGAGATGCCTCAAACTTGTGATCCTCCTACCTCTGTCTCCTTCAGCAAATCCTACCGGTGTGCGCCACCACAACCAGCCTTCTTTCCTTAATCTAAAAGCTCTATTCAATACAACTGGAATTCTATGTCCCTCTTGACCTGTCCTGTCCCTTAATCTGTTGAGTCTATGTGGTAGGAGAAAAGTGCACAGCCTACCAGCCTTCTCTTTATGAATTATAATTTTAAGCCTTTTGCTTCCCTACCAATTCTTCCTAGTCCTATTCACCTTTTCTGGCAAAAAGAAGCCTTTTGCTCTCTGTGACCCTCAGAGTACATTGCACAGGGAAGCCTCCCTAACACAGACCTGGCTCTAGTCTTGTTTCTCTTGTCCTCCTATTCTCTTCCTGGTGCTCTTTTTTTCTTGGTGGGGTGTGGGTGATAGACTAGTCATGGGCTTTTGGGGACCTTTTACTGTTTGTTTATTTGTTTTGTTTTACCTCTTTCATTTATAAAAAACACTAAACATTCAGTTTCAGCAAACCAGAAATCCTGCCTTCCCAGCGAACACTACCAAGGGCCATGTCTTCTGCTCTGTCTCTCTTCTCTTTTTCTTCCCCTGTTATTAATGCTTTTAAAAAAACAAATGAGTTTTTTTATATAAATAAAGTTTTTAAAGTGTGGAAAAAGAGATGTCCATTAACATGGAAGAGGCCTACAGAACACCAAATAGACTAGACCAGAAAAGAAACTCCTCACTTCATATAATAGTCAAAACACTAAATCTACAGAATAAATAAAATATATTAACAGGAGCAAAGGAAAAAGGCCAAGTAACATGTGAAGGTAGAACTATCAAAATCACACGAGACTTCTCAACAGAAATTATGAAATCCAGAAGGGCCAGGGCGGATGTCATGCAGACTTTAGAGACCACAAATATCAACTCAGACTAGTAACTCAGCAAAGTTTTCAATCTACATAGATGGAGAAAACAAAATATTACATGACAAAACTACACTTAGACAATGTCGACACAGCATCTCAACCATACAGAAGATACTAAAAGGAAAACTCCAAACTAATGTAATCAACTAAAGTCAAGAAATCACAGGACATTGATAACCTCACAAGAAATATAAAAATGAAACAAGCACAAAACCACACAATCTCCACCAATTCCACAATAAAAGAAACTAACATTCATTCATCACAATTATATATCAACATCAATGGACTGAATTCTCCAATAAAAAGACACAGACTAATAGAATGGTTGTAGAAAAAAGGAACCAACAATCTGCTGCATCCAAGAAACACACATCTGCAATGAAGACAAACAATACCTCAGAATAAATGGCTGGGAAAAATGGTTATTTAAGCAAACAGACCCAAAAAACAAGCTGGGGTAGCTATCCTAATATCTAATAAAATAGACTTTCAATCACAAAAAAAAAAGATAAGGAGGGACACTTCATTCTCATCAAAGGAAAAATCCACCAGGAGGACATCACAATCTTGAATATCTACGCAAATAGAGGAACACATGCATTTGTAAATGAAACATTATTAAAGCTGGAATTAAACCTGTAACCCACACCATAACAGTGGGAGACTTCAACACTCCACTCTCACCAAAGGACAGATCATCTAAACAGTAGCTAAAAGGGAAATAATAACATTTAGTGGTCCTAAATCAGATGGACTTAATAGATGTCTACAGAACTTTTTACCCAAACTCAAAAGAGTATACCTTCTTTTTAACACCTCATGGAATCCACTCTACATTTGAGCATATAGTTGGGCACAAAGCAATCTTCAAGCAGACACAAGAAAATAAAATTAATTCTTGGTTTTGTATCAGATTACCGTGGCCTAAAACTAGACATAAAAACAAGATCACATAAAAATGGAAACTAAACAACTCTACTCAATGACAGCTTGGTCAGGGAAGAAATGAAAAAAGAAACTAGAGACTTCCTAAAATTCAATGAAAATGAATGCACAACTTACCCAAACTTATGGAACACAATGAAAGCAGTGCTAATAGGAAAGTTTAAAGCATTAAGTGCCTTCAAAAAGAAGTTTGATATATCTCATACAAGCAACTTAACAGCACACATAAAAGCCATAGAGGGAAAAAAAAGAAGCTGACACATCCAAGAGGAGTAAAAAATTGGAAATAATCAAACTCAGAGCTGAAACTAATGATTTAGAAGCAAAGAAAATTATTCAAAAAATCAGTGAGAACAAGAGCTGTTTTTTTTGAGAAAATCATCAGGATAGACAAACCCTTAGCCAAACTAAAAAGAAAGCAGAGAGAAACTGTCCAAATCAATAGAATCTGAAGCAAAGAGGAGGACATAATGACAGACAATGAAGAAAGCCAATCAATCATTAGGTTTTAGTACCAAAGCTTATATACCACAAAATTTGAAAATCTAAATGAAAGGGACACTTTTCTTGATGGATTCTGTTTACCAAAATTAAATGAAGATCATGTAAATAGATTAAATAGTCCTATATCGCCCAAGGAAATAAAAGCAGTCATCAAAAGTCTCCCTTCCAAAAAAAGACTGGGGCCAGATGGTTTCAGTGCAGAACTCTGCCAGAACATCAAAGAAGAGATAACCCCAATTCTCTTCAAACTATTCCACAAAATAGAAACAGAAGGAACATTACAAAACTCATTCTATGAAGCAACAGTCACCTTGATACCTAAACCACACAAAGAACCTCCCCACCAAAAAAGAAAACTTCAGACCTAGCTCTCTTATGAATTTGGATGCAAAAATACTCAACAAAATTCTTGCAAACTGAATCCAACAACACATCCACCATGACCAAGTAGGATTCATCCCAGGAATGCAGGGGTGGTAGAGTATACAGAAATCCATCAATGCAATTCACCATCCAAACAAGCTGAAGGTAAAAATCCACATGATCATCTCCATAGATCCTGAAAAAGCATTAGACAAAATCAAACACCCATTCATGTTTAAAGTTTTGGGGAGATTTGGGATACAAGGCAAATACCCAAACATAATAAAGACAATATACAGCAGTCTATAGCCAACATAAAACTAAACGTGAGAAACTTAAATAGATCCCACTGAAATCAAAGACAAGGCAAGGTTGCCCACTCTCCATATCTCATCAACATACTACTTCAAATCCTAGACAGAGCAATAAGACAACTAGAGGAGATCAAAGGGATACAAATTTGAAAGGAAGAAGTTAAAATATCACTATTTGCAGATGATGATAGTATACATAACTGACCTGAGAAATTATACCAGCTGATTAACATCTTCAATAAAGTGGATGGATACAAAATTAACTTAAAAATTCTGGTGCCCTCCTGTATAGAAAAGACAAATGGGCTGAGAAAGAAATTAGGGAAACAAATCCTTCAAAATAGCCACAAATAAAATAAAGTACCTTTCTCTGATTCCAACCAAGCAAGTGAGAGAACTATATGAAAAAGAATTTCAGTGTCTGAAGAAAGTAATTGAAGAGGGTATCAGAAGATGGAATTATATCCCATGTTTGTGGGTCCATACAATTAACACAGTGAAAACGGCTATCCTACAAAGGGCAATCTACAGATTCAATGCAAGTCTCATCAAAACACCAACACAACTCTTTACAGAACTTGAAAGAACAATTCTCAATTTCGTATGGAGAACAAAACAAAACAACATCAACAAGAATTGCTAAAACAATCCTGTACAAAAACAGATCATCTGTAGGTATCTCCATCCCTGATCTCAAGCTGTACTACAGAGCAATAGTAATAAAAAACTCCATGGTACTGGCTCAATGGAATGGAAGACAAGACCCAGAAATAAACCCACACACCTACAGATACTTGATTTTTCACATAGAAGTCAAACCAATACAATGGAAAAAAAGATTGAATCTTTAACAAATGGAGCTGGTCTAACTGGATGTGTATATGTAGAAAAATTCTAATAAAGCCATATATATCAGCCTCACAAAACTAAAGTGCAAGTGGATCAAAGATCTCAACATAAAACAAGACACACTAAACCTCTTAGAAGAAAAAGTGGAGAAATCTTTGACCTCATTGACATGGGAGATATCTTCCTGAACAGAACACCAACAGCACAACCTCTAAGAACAACAATCAATAAATGGGACCTCATGAAAGTGAAAGTCTATAAGGCAAAGGACACTGTCATCAGAACAAAACAACAAATTATAGGTTGGGAAATGATCCTTACCAACCTTATATCTGACAGAGGACTAATATCCAGGGTATATAAAGAACTCAATAAACTAAAAAGCAACAAATCAAGTATTCCAATTAAAAAAATTGGGTACAGAGTTAAACAAAGAATTTTCAATAAAGGAATATCGAATGGCAGATAAATAGTTAAAGAAATGTTTAATGTCCTTAGTCATCAGGGAAATGCAAATCAAAATGACCCTGAGATTTCACCTTACACCCATCAGAATGGCTAAGATCAAAGACTAAATCGACAATACAAGCTGGAGAGGATGTGAAGAAAGGGGAAACCTCCTCTATTGCTGGTAGGAATGTAAACTTGTACAAGCACTTTGGAAATCAATCTGGTGCTTTCTCAGACAATTTGGAATAGTGTTTCCTCAAGCTCCAGCTATACAACTCCTGGACATATATCCAAAATATGCTCACGTACACAACAAGGACCTTTGTCCAACCATGTTGGTAGCAGCTTTATTTGTAATAGCCAGAAGGTGGAAACAACCCAGATGTCCCTCAACTGAGTAATGGATGCAGAAATTGTGGCACATTTACACAATGGAATACTACTCAGCAATTAAAAATATGGAAATCATGAAATTTGCAGGCAAATTGTGGGATCTATAAAAGATCATCATGAGTGAGGTATCCCAGAAGCAAAAACACACATAGTATATACTCACTTATAAGTGTACATTAGGCAAAAAACATAGGATAAATATACTAAAATCTGTACACCTTAAGGAAGCTAAGCAAGAAGGAGGACCCTGCCTAAGATGATCAGTCCTCCTTCTAAAAGTCAAAAGGGATGGACTTTGGAAGAGGGAGAAAACAGGCAACAGGACAGGAGCCTACCACAGAGGGCCTCTGAAACACTCTACCCAGCAGGGTATTAGGACAAATGCTGATACTCATAGCCAAGCTTTGGGCAGAATGCAGGGAATATTATTAAATTACGGGCAGATAAAAGACCTGGAGAGGACAGGAGCTCTACAAGGAGAGCAACAGAACAAAAATCTGGGCACAGGGGTCTTTTCTGAGACTGATACCCCAACAAAGAATGATGCATGGAGGTAACCTAGAACTCCTGCAGAGATGTAGCCCATGGCAGCTTAATCTCCAAATGGGTTCAACAGTAATGGGAACAGGGACTGTCTGTGACATGAACTCAGTGCCTGGCTCTTTCATCACCTCTCCCTGAGTGGGGACGCTGCCTTACCAGGCCACAGTGGAAGATAACACAGCCAGTCCTGATGAGACGTGATATGCTATAGCCAGATGGAAGTCCCTATCAGTGGAGTTGGAGAACGGTATGGGAGGAGATGAGGGAGGGTGGGATTGAGAAGGTATTAGTGATATATGTTTCATAGCTACTTAAAACTGAGTTTTAGCAAATAGACCAAACAAACAAACAACACAGAATGGTTTTGTACTGTGATTGGGAATATAAATTGTTACTTTTATTATTGAAAATAGTGTGCTGTTTCCTTATATTTAGAGAAACAGCTATCATTGGACTAGGCTATACCACTTCTGGCTATAGAATGATACCCCACATCACAGAGTAATTCCTTATACCCTCTCCTGGATATATATCTAAAGGAAATGGAAATAGTATATCAATGATATTCAAGTATTTGTATTCTCATAGTCTTTGTGGTTTTATTCACACTAGCCAATATTCAGAAATCATATAAGCACAGGCTGATCTATTAATTAATAATTATCACAGTATCTTCATGTGTACATGTATGAAGATACATATATATATATATAAAATACTGTAATAATTATGAATGTGTGTTCATGAATTCTATATTATTGACCCTTAAAGAAGACAGTCTTTTTATTTGTAACAATTTGGATGAGCCTTGAGATAACATGGTATGTTAAATAAGCCAGACACAGAAGAAACAATACCTCAAGATCTCACTTACATGTGAAATAGGAAAAAAAGTCTAATTAATAGAAGCAAAGATGATACTATGCTTACCGGGATTGGACACAGAAGCATCAAAGACGCACTTCTACATTTGGACAAATTCTAGAGAGCTAAGATGAAGGATAAGTAGAGTAATATTAAAGCGGTGTTTTGTGCCTGAAATTTGCTGATAGAATCGATCCAACGTTTCTCAGTAAGCACAAACATAAGATTTCTTTATGAGTGGATGGATATGTTAATTATCTTGAGTATAATAGTCATTTTATAACATATGTGTGTAATAATATATTCATATATATCAGAAGCAGTCCTTGAATATTATAATTCAACATTATTAATAATCTATATATTATTGGGCTTGATACACAAATGTTGAAAATATTGAACTGTATTTGAATTTGTGAAAGTTTCTTTAAAATAACACATTGTTTTACAAAATAATTCCAAAACATGTAGTTTATCAGAAACAGTTATTTGGCTCAAAAATTACTTTCGATTGGCATATCTCTTTTACTGGCTGCCAATGGCATAAACAAATGAAGGTGTTTTTGCTGTTTTCTTGGATTCAGGTTCATGATCTAGATTAACTCTTGCTTCTCCTCCTTTCATACTTTGGCCCAGTGACATTAGCTAATTTATAAAAACAATGGTGCACTTCTTCCTATGTACAAGTTTTTGTACATTGTGTTTCATCAAATCAAAGTTCTAATTTTGCACCTTATTTTAAAATGAGAATTGTATAGATGTTTGTAATATGTATAACAATATCACATAGTTTATGTAAACATACAAATGTAATAAAAATAACATGTAACAAAATTACTTCTTATATGTATATGATATATATACATATATGTATAGTGGAATTGTAGATAAAACGTTTACATGCATACAGAGAAACATATAGCCCTTGGTGGAACAGTGATTCTAATTGCTCATAGTAACTGAACTTACTTATACTGAATAAAATATTGTTATTGTTTCATAATTCAGATGAAATATGAAATCTAGTAAAGCCACTCTTTAAAATATTTTTTCGCATGAAAACATGTAAAATTTTTTGTGATACAAATCTAGACTTGTTAATTTCCTAAGAGAGAGAGGCATGCTTAGAAATCTTATAGTTAAAAAAATCTTATATAAATTAAAGATAACTGTCATTTCATTTTAAAAATTGTAATTAATGACTAGTAGTTTCTAAATACAAGTTTGTTCTTCTGAAATTGAAATTCTTTACTAGCTGGGGAATTTGGGTAAGAGAATCAGTGAATCTCATTTCCCACTTTCTGATGAGAGCACTTGTAAGGAGTCAAAATACCAAGCGCTTGTTTCTACCCCGTGGGAGAAACACACAGAGTACCAGGTTTTAAATGCTTTCATGTGCAAAATAGCCAATACGTTCCTGAAAATTTCTCTTGTTTCATTTTTCTTCCATGAATTCACTAGACAAGTTTCATTTGAAAAAGTACATGCTGTATTTTATAATAAAAGAGAGGCATAGCCTTCTAACCCCCTGATTTCAAAAGCGAAATCAAAACAGTTTTACCCTTAAAGTGCTGATAAGTTAAAATCAGCCCCAAATTCATTCTGAATAAAATGAACTACTCTTGGTAAAATTAGAAAAATAATCTAATCCAAAGGCTTTGTATCTGCTTGAGAGCAAGCAGACACTGAAGGAAATTCGCAGATCCACTGTTTTTAAGGCAGGAAGAATGCTCGTTAAATGCAGAATGCTGCTCTGGCTCATGTGTCTGCTCCGAGGTGGAGGTTTTGTTCCACTGACGTATCAGATAGTCAGAGTGGTTACCACAACGACGTTGTAGCAGCTGCATAATAAATGACTGAGAGAATCATGTTAGGCATGCCCACCTAACCTAACTTGAATCATGTGAAAGGGGAGCTGTTGGAATTCAAATAGACTTTCTGGTTCCCAGCAGTCCGCAGTAATAGAATGCTTTCAGGAAGATGACAGAATCAGGAGAAAGATGCTGTTTTGCGCTATCTTGATTTGTTACAGCAGCCAACTTATTGGCATGATGGAGTGACAGGAAAAACAGCTGGCATGGAAGGTAGGATTATTAAAGCTATTACATCATTACGAATACAATTAGAAGCTGACCATGACAAAGCATATGTTTGAGAAAGCAGCTGTTGGCAGCTGAGGTTTGTTGCCGAGCTCTTCAAACTCTGCAAACAGTGTTGCTTTTACAAAATGGATTTAAAAATTACCTTGTGCTGCGTTAGATTTTTGTGGGGGTGGGGGTGGGGGTACTTGCCTCCAATCTCAGGGAAACAGTACTGGGATAAAATTAAGTGTTAGAAGATTTTAGAATAAAGTATTTTTTTTAAGAATCTAGCATTCTCAAGGTAGATGATGACAGGGGAGGTTGAAATCTACCCCAGCTCAGTCCTATCTAATTTGCTTGCAAGAACTGATTGATATATTGGCATATTCGGGCACTGAAAGAAACGAGAATGTACACAGTGTTTGGATGGGTTAGAATTGCTATACTTGGTTTCTTTTTTATAAGGAGTTTGTCTGTCAATCATCTCTCCTCATCAATTTCTAGCTTTTGACATTAATTTAGTTATTCTGCATTACATGAAGAAAAATATATCAATATCTCCTGCAGGCTTTTCCAACAACTCCAGCACCTGTTTCAGCTATTGAACTCTATTCACGTTTTGACAAGTTGATGTGGACTCAGCAGGTCTATCACTTCTCGCTTGATTACTGCTCTTAATTTCTCTGAATCACCTTCTTTCAGATAGAGCTTTGAAAGCTGTTAATGGAAAAATGACAGAAAATGATAAATTATTGAAAACTGGAGCACGTATTTATTTATTTGGGATCTTCATGAGTTTTGCCTTATATTCTCTTCTGCCTGCATATGATTACTAAAGCCCTCTTTAAGCTTGGCAATATCTTTCAATCAGTAGATTACAGAGTACTTTTAAGCAAACAGAACACCAGCCTAGATATGATTTTGCTCCAAAAAATAAAGTTTTGAGGAAAAGAAAAACATTTTCAGCTTTTAGTAGAAACTATGCCTCATTTCTATATACTATATTTATATGCTATCATGGGGAATCTGTCAGTGGGTGTACATCGGGCTAAATATACTGAAATAAATTTTATCACCACTAGAATAACACGAAAATAAAACATTCAAAGCAGTTTTAAATAGTGATTACTTAAAATAGATGTCAAATTATATAGAAATGGGTTTTCTTGAATAGGAAAAGCATAATTTTTCACTAAGTCATACAGAAGCTTTCAGCTCTCTATTAGCCCAAGTTGCTACATTACCCAAGTTAATAGACTATTACACAAAAATATCTTATGACCTTTTAGTATACACATTGTTGGTCATAGGTGGTATGTCTTTTTCTAGTAATCATATTAACCTAGTCAGACTGGTTGAAGAACAGCGCTGGCTGTTATGTAACTTTTTTAAAAAATGTTAGTTCATGCTTTTCAATTACGTATTCCTCTTAGAGAGAGTGAGTTAAAACAACGTGTATTTAGATATCAGGGAACCAATTGCAAACTAACAGGCTAGTTATTCTTGTTTGTATTTATTCAAATTAACTACTATCACAGGTTTGGAAAAATAATCAAGAATTTCAAAAGTGCTTTTTAACCTTGAAGCATTCAGAATGGGGTCAGCTGTGTCATTCATAATTCACATGTATAACAGCAATGAAAACAGTTTTCAAGATGTGCAATTAGCGGCAACATATTTTAATAATATGATTTTAAAAGTCTGATTTTTTTGTAGAAAGATTGAGTGCTGTATAGTCTGTCCTAGTACTTGGTCGATACTAGAGGTGCTCAAAGACTGACAGAATTTTGCATCCAAATCTGTGTTGATTTGTGTGGATGCCAAAACCTCAGCTGTATCTTAGTATTGTTTAAAATGCTGCCTTCCTTTGTCATGTTCATTTATCAACTTTTCATATTAATTTTAAGTGACAGGTGGGGGGCACTTTTTTCCTAGGTTCTTCAGTAGGGCTCTTCTCTTGTGAATTATCTCCTGTGAAAAATATGTGAGTTTCCTACTTGTCTCATACTGCACTGCTGTAACCATAGTTACTTTACTTACCAAAGGGGTCCGGGTATTTGAATGAAAATAATGAAACTTAAATCATACACTGGACTCCCGAAACTGTGAATTCTTTTGTTTATTAGTTTGTAGTTCAGGTGTCCTTCTTTTGTGACTAGGAAACATTTTCTATTTGATTCTACTGATGAATGGAAAAGGACCGACACTAGGTGGCACCAGCTGTTGATTATTAATGAAATCTTAAAGGCTTTGGGCCACACACCTGAAGAGCAGTTAGTACACCCTCTCTGATAAATGCATCTTAAGAGTTGGAAATGCTTGCTGATCTTTCTGGCTGGATCTGGAATACATTCACCATGCAAAGAAAGGCCATGTGCAGTCTCCAAATCCCAATTGCTTAATTCTGTGGCTTCTGGAGTGATACAGAGGGGAAAATGAAATTAAAAAAAAAGATATACATAAAAACAGATTGTGTAGGAGAGGTGGGGCAGAATGAAATAGGCTATAAATGTTTACATACATTTCCCAAAACTAAAATTGACAAATTTTATAAATAGCTGTTGATTTTTTCCAATTTTGTACAAGCATACATTGTATTTTTCCTTATAGCATTTGTGTTAGAAAAAAAAGTATTTGTTTCTTTAAGTGCAATCTTATGGAGCACCACTACTTATTTTTTATTTCAAGAGATGCCCTTTGGTTCCCTTTCAGTGAGGACTCTGTCCAGTGAAATTCCCCATTTGTGATATAGTTGCTGCCTCTTGGTGTGCTATATTTTGTCCAGAAAGATGAGCTAGGGGGACATTATCAACTAAGAAATATGCTTTGAATGCTTTTTCTGTGTCTTATTATTCTCCCATTTTTATACCATCTGTCTGTTAAGAATGAAGGTGCTAAAAGAAACACATAAGCATGTACACACATACTCACAGACTTGGGGGGGGAGAGGGAGAGAGATGCATTCATGCAAACTTGAATTTTTCTAAATTGTTGACAAAAGTATAACATGTTTAATTTGTCTGGGGAATAGGGAGGAAAAAATTTAAAAAAAATGAAAGTACGTAACATGTGAAAACTGAATAACTTCTGGTAACTAGAAATAATTTTCCTGAAAAATAAGCAATATTTTCTCCCACTAGGATTAACTAGGTGGTAGTTTATGAGACGTGATAGGAGACACAAGTCTTCAATGTTCTGTGATCTTGACTTGGTAAAATTACTGATGCACATATAGACAGGGTGAGGAGATATTTCTATTGGACACAATAGTCTGGTGAATAAATAAGCTTATTCTATTTCCTTGCATTTAGTGTGTCACTTAATGAAACCTTACAAATCAAAAAGAAACCTCACGTAGGACAACTGTAAGAGCTCTAGAAATCTGGCTCTCCATGACTTAAATGTCACTGTAGGAACATATCTTTTGATCTTGTCCTTGGGCCTGCTTTTACTGTAAAATATTAATATGCAGTACCTAAGAATTATCAAATTAAACAGGTTATTGTGAAAAAATATGTACACTAAATGTAAAAAGAACAGAGGGATATGGACACCTAAAGAACCTGGTAAAGATAATAATCCAATTTGGGGTTTGTTTGATTTACTGATTTGATTTTGTTTGATTTTTTTTTATTATTATAGCATATTCACTGTAAGCCCAGTTAGGATCAAGCTTGGGAGTGTACTGCCTTCACCTCTGGATTAACGGTCATACTCAGCCCCCAGAGACAATTTTAGTAAGAATAAATGTAAGATTCTAACATAAAATTCAAAACTTTTGAATGTGAGAGGGTTAAAATATAATGATAATTTATTGACTAAATAGCTGTAATCTTATGTGACTACAAAATTCAATCTTATAATGAAATATTGAGCCTGTATGCCAAAAAATATATATATAAACAACTATATCCCAGCACTTGGCAAGATGAGTCAGTAAATTTTCATGAGTTTCAGACCAGTCTGTGCTACTCTGTGAGTTCAAGACTGACCTGGGTCCCATTAAGAAACAGTGTCTTAAAACAAACAAAAAAAAAACTTGGGCACAACTTAAACATTTATGAATAATTTTCATTTTTTAGAAAAGCACGGATGGTGAAAGAATTCTGGAAACTATAACACTCAACAGAAATTGATTGACATTGGTACTTAAAATATGAAAGGTTGAAGAATACTGGAAGGAACTTACAAGAATGAACTTAAGCTGATTTCTACCATTAAATGATCTACCATGAGCTGAACAGTTTAGACTCATTTGCAGATCTCAGCTAGAAAAGAGGAAGAAAAACTACTTTTATGTACTGGTGTAAGAAAGAATTTGACTACTTTGGAGTTTCCTGAAGTTGGGACTCAAGAGACTGCTCAGAGGTTAAGAGCTTTTGGAGAAGACCAGGATTTAGTTCCAAAGTCCACATGGTGGATTACAGCTACCCATAACTCCAGTCCCAGGGCATCTGATGTTCTTTGTAGATATGTGGACTCCTGCATGCACATGGCACACAAAAATGATATGTTTATATAATATCTATATGGATATATATGTATGTATATATGCATAAAATACAGTGTTTTCCTTTGAAGATGACTGACATCATTTTGAACACTAAGTATCTATGAGACATATCATTCCATGAAACTACAAAAACAAGAAAACTTTCCATTTTTTTGAGCATGTTTGCTGCTCTAATTGAGCCGTATATAATGAAGAATATGTCACACAAATTTCCATTTTGTCAGCCAATTAAGATTATTTTTCATATTTTTAATTGATTATTAAAAGAATGTTCGTGATATATAAAATCCTAACTTGGGTGCCCGTGAATTTTTAATGAAGGTTCATCACATATTTTTGTATTTTTACAGGAAATTATAGTGGCTTTCATTTGAAAACATTGGTTAACTGATCATGACAGAAGTTAAAAGGGCCATAAAGACAAATACTTACTCTCAGGTCCTAAATATAAAAGCTTGCCTACACTCTATAAGGACTAAAAGAAAATCTGGGGGTTGTTCACTGACTTTAATATCTAGAAATATAAAAGTCACTTGAGCAACACAAGCAGAAATTGAGATCATCCATCCTATTTATATTAAATATTTTGAAAAGTGACATAAATACTGTGTCATAGGTAAAGGTAGGTTGACATTTATGGTTATTTATTAAAAGATTGTAGCTACTGAGAAAACTTTGATGTTGCTGTAAGGAAATTGAAGGTCTGCAGACATTGACTTCTGTCTCAGCATCTACTTTTATGGTAAGATGCAAAGGGATGGGGGCAGAGTGTATCTTTTGTTCTGTTTTGATGTGTGGGGGTGGGGTGGGCGTGTGTGAACATGAGCCTGTGTGAGCATGAGCATATGCTTTTTCTTTTGGTATTAATGCCTGCTATTCTGCCAGTGTGTCATTTTAGTGATTTCAGAAAAAAAAGTCAATGTCTGAAATGGTATATGAAATGGAAACCACATTATACCTCACAATTAGCTTTTCTTTTCTTCCAAAGCCTATAAATTTACTGGGATTCTTATATTGCTGAATTCTGGGATTCATTTATATTTGTTAAATGATGAGAATATGCCAGATCAAATATGTTCTAGGAATGATCAAAGACTATCAAGATAAGAATAGATACACGGAGACACTAGTTGGAAAGGGTCGATAAAACATTCTAGAATAAAAAGTTAGCAATGAGATGTTTATGAAATATTTTTCTTGAGCATAGGGAGCTAAGAGAGGGAGTTTTTAATTCATAGGGCAATCCACAGTCAGATTATGAACATAAATATAACGCACTTCCATCACAGATTATAATCTCTATATTTCTCCGTTTTGAAAATAAATTTCTCTATTTTTCCTAGGGAACAATACCATTTCCTTTATAAGTAACATTGCAAATTCCTGTAAAACCCTTAGGATTTTGTTTTATTTCCATGAGAATGTTACAAATAGCTATCTTGTGATGCCTGTCTCTATGGTAACAGATACAAGGTTTTAAGGGGCTGAGGGAAATTCTTCCTATGGCTTTAGAATATGGAGCAATGAAGGAAACTTCAAGAGGAGTAGGATGAAGCTGAGGAGAAAGGAAACATGGAAATTGAGGAAAAATTTAAAAGTCACAAGGAGGTTGTGTGTGTGTGTTAAAACAATCTCAAAATGAAGTGACTACAAAAGTACTGTAAATTTTTCTTTAAAAAGCACAAAAGTATTTTTAAAATGCTATTTTCAACCTCTAGTTAAATCTATGTAATAGTAGTCACAGAGATTTTTCTCTTACTAGACTTACGTTTGTTATGTAGAAATAAAACTTCGTCTTCTCTGAAATTGATAACAGGAATGATGTACCTCTGGCAAATTCAGTTGCTACTGAAATCAGAGATCTTGATCTTTAAAGGGACTGTCTCTTGCTTGGTTCCTGGATTAGAATGTTGAACACTAGTTGGAATTTCTCCCAGTAACTGAGGCATCTCATGGAATTACAAAAGCACAATGCTCCCTCAGTGTATTATTTTTTGGTCTATTACTGCTAAAGCGCAGAGCCAAGTATGTCAAAAAGTACTCTTTGCCTGAAAAGTGAGCACATTTCCAGTTTACTGTGTTTGGGTAATTTTACTTTCTCATTAAAATATGTGTGCGGCCCAAGGGACCTTCTTTAGTACCCCAACATATAAGGCAAGCTATTTTTTTAAAAATCCCAAAGAAATTTAAAAGTAATTGGTTAATTGATTTTCTTATTACTTTACTTTTTTCAATATCATACTTTCTGCCTAGAAAAATATGAAGATCAATGTCACTCCTTGCCATAGTATATACAATATATACTTGAAGTCAATAATGTTTAATACCAAAATAGCAGATATTTAATCAGTGTTTATTGCTAACTGGATATAACTTTCAAATGTTTAAACTTAAGGAGCTAAGTCCTTTCATTGTTTATGCTCTGATCTGAAAAGAATGTTCTATACAGATAACTTTCCACATATTTAATCCAGTCAGTGTATAATAAAAGATAAGATGATTCTGCCAAACTTGTTCACACTGACTTTAAAATAAATCTAAAAGAAAGAAGTAGTTAACTATAATGTTCAGTGACATTTTGGTTAACTTTTAAAAGTAATCATTTTAAAGAACATTTCTATTTTTTTTTAAACTTCACACATTTTAACCTATAGGCAGTATTAATTCTCATGCAATACATGATTTTTGAAGAGAGTATACTTTAAAAACTAAATATATGTACTACTATTGGAAAGGAGATTCAGCATAACTAATGAGCATAAATATTTTACATGTAACTTTAACAGCCACCACAAATCGTTCTGTTAGACTTTGAGAGTATAACCAAAAGGAAGAAGAAAATGAGTAAAATGATTTAGAGTAAAGATCCATTATCTGCAGTGTCTGAACTTATCTCTAGGAATGGACAGTAAGCTCCACCACTGCCTTGCCCTAAAATTACCATCAAATATACTCATAGGAGCAAAGCTTATATTTCTTCATAAGTACAAAGTTAAATACAACTTTAAGATTTCATAATAACCAAACATTGAAAATACGGGAATACTTATGTTGAAAAGATTACAGATTTCTTTCCTAAATTCGTTAAATTATATTTGTTTACAAAAAATACACGCAATTACTTTAAATAGGAAAAATCAAAGGCAGGAAAAAAAACAGTTCCTATACTGTACAGTGCAGAAATAACTATATGTGACAGGGGCAAAGAGCCATTTCCCCAAAATACTGCAAGTTTAAACTCCAAAGAAGGACTCAGGACTTGGTCAGTGACTCTGAACTCAGATCATTATACTTGCAGAGCAATTGCTTTTAAGGACTTAGCCATCTGCCTGCCTACTACATGTCCCTTTTATTGAGATACTACTTTACTTAAATAAAATTTTACTTTTTGTCTGATTATCGCTTTTGTGTTCCTTATATGTTTTGTGAATATTTAAACAAAAAGTATTTGTAGAATCCTGAATTTTCATAGTGCAGAGATATTAAAATTTATTTAATTTTATTTCTTAGTTTGACAAATAAGGAAATTACTTAGAGGGGACACCACAAATCTCCTTATAATTAAGAAAGTTTGTTTTTCTATTTGATCACATGCTTCCTAAGTTTTTTTACTAACCTCAGCTTCAAATGATTTGCATGCCTTTGGAAGCTAAAGCAAACCATATATATTTATGATTGCAAATACAGAATAACGCATAATTCATCTCATTGATCACATTAGCAACATGTGCCTAAATAGTCAACTTTTTTTATATTCTATGATCAGGCAATATTTAAACATGTATTTAACTTTTCACATAAAGTTTTGCATTTTCTTTGCCATAGCATTATTGGATTTTTCTTGTTGTTGTTTTGTTTGTGGCAGTTTCTGAGTTTGTAGTTCTGGTTGGCCTCCAACTCACTATGTAACCAGAGTGGCTTTGATTTCATAGAGATATATCTACGTTTGCCTCCTGAGTGCTGGGGTTAAAGGCATGTAGCATTGGAGCCAGCAAATTTATTGTTATATTCAGCTACTTATATTCATTGATTTTGCTTTAAATTTCTATTCCAAATTTGGTTGTAATTTTTAAAAATACTAGCTACTCTTAGTGAGCGCAAAAGCAAAATAATTTGTAGTGTTTATCTTTAAATGGAAAGAAATTTATATTAACAGGCATAGCTACTAATATGAAAATATTTGCCATTTGCTGAACTGATTACATTTTAGGTGCAGTACTCAGTGTATTCCATGAACTATTTTAATATGTTCCTTAGCTAAACACAATACTGTTTATATATATGTATATATGTATATATACATATATATATATATATTCTAGATCTCGAATCTATGCCTTAGCTTTTGAACCAATTTTATCTGATTTTTGACATCTCCTTCATTGTACGATCTGTTTGCCCACATGGAAGGAAACAGATGTGAGAAACTGACAGACTGTGCTAATGAGGTACCTGAAGGAAACAGATGTCACGATAAAGATTTATACTGTGGCCTGCCTTTACTGGGTCTGCCAGTGTCTCCTGTGTATGCAGTTTCCCTTAGCACATTATCTACTTTTTCAATATAGTAATGAGAGAAGCACTTTGGGGCCCTTAATTTTATTTAATTTTATTAAGTAAACTGAAAAATTGATAGTAAATACTTCTTAGAACAGAGCCTAAATACTGATAGGAAAGTTCACACCCATAAAATAGATAGCAGCTGATTTTTTGTTATAAAATCTATTATTAGCCTCTGACCTTGATTCATACAGAAACAGATTCTATTATTCTTTTATTATATAATTTTAATTTCAGATATTTCTTCTGGCCACTCATTTAAGATGTTTTCTTCAGGTGCCTGAGAAACAGGGTGGTCCCTATCCTTTCCTTAGAACTCTTAGCTACAGCATATTCCTCTTGTCATGGCTTTTAAACAAAATAGACTTACTGCTCCATCTAGAAATTTGAATACATAGAAGTATGTCACATATTATTTTCTCTTAAAGAAACCACATTTTAAAATTATGAGTATATTTTCATTATGTAAGAACAAAGGAAATGTTGCTAAACTAAAAGGCTCTGATTAATAAACATATGATGGTATCAGTCCCTGTAGTGAAAAGAGCCTCACAGTTAACAAAATAATTTTGTTTCTTTTATGCACATAAGAGGCAACTGAGGAAAACAAGGTAGTAAATAGTAAAGGGACATTTGCAGCATGTCCTTTAAATAGATACCACAAAACTAATTTGTATGTCTTCTTTTAATTTATTTTTCTTTATTACAATTTATACATTTCACTTTGTATCTCAGCTGTAGCCCCTTCCTCATCCACTCCCAATCCCTTGCTCTTCTCCGCCCATGTTCCTCCTACAAGTCCACTGATAAGGGAGGGCCTCCCCCTCTTCCATCTGATCCTAGCCTATCAGTTCTCACCAAGACTATCTGCATTGTCTTCCTCTGTGGTCTGGTAAGGCTGCTTCCCACTCAGGGGCAGGTGATCAAACAGTCAGCCATTGAGCTCAGGTCAGAGACAGTCCCTGTTCCCCTTACTAGAAAACCCACTTGGCAACTGAGCTGCCATGGGCTACATCTGTGCAGAGGTTCTAGGTTATCTCCATGCATGGTCCTTGGTTGAATTATCAGCCTCAGAAAAGAACCCTGGACCCAGATTTTTTGGTTATTTTACTCTCCTTGTGGAGCTTCTGTCCTCTCTAGGTCTTTCTATCTCCCCTTTATTTCATAAGATTCCCTGCACTCTGCCCAAATTTGGTTATTAGTCTCAGCATCTGCTTTTATAACCTGCTGGGCAGTCTTTCAGAGGCCCTCTGTGGTAAACTTCTGTCCTATTGCCTGTTTTCTCCCTCTTTCAATGTTTATCCTGTTTGCCTTTCTGAGTGAGGATTGATCATCTTACCCAGGGTCCTCCTTCTTGCTTAGCTTCTTTCAATGTACAAATTTTAGTATGATTATCCTATATTATCTAATATCCACTTATAAGTGAATATATACCATGTGTGTCTTTCTGCTTATAGATAATTCACTCAGGATGATCTTTTCTATTTTCCACCATTTGCCTACAAATTTCATGATTTTTTTTCTTTTATGTTGATTTTGTCTCTATTGGGCAGATATGGCATTCTATGAAATCTAGTCCAGTTTATCTCTGGATTATATTTCACAAAGCTGCTAGGCTCATCTCTTCAGTCAAACCTTAATTACAAGTGCAATTTACCAGGGGTTATACAACTGAGGAATGTGACTCCCACTCCCCACAGCAAGCATAAACTATTAGTAGCTCCTCAAGAGCTCTTCTCCCATCCATGATTGGATGTTGTCAGGCCAAACATTAGGAAGTTCTTGTTAAGGTGTCCACAAATACTGTGAGGTCTTAGAGCAAAAGACGTATTATGTCCCTGACCCTCACCCATCTTCTTTCATCGCTGGCAGGAAATGATGGTATGTACCAGCTGACAAATTATCTTATGAAAATCTGAGGTCTGTTTTCTACCCCGTTTTCCCTCTTGATTTTAACCCTTCCCTCAAATAAGAACTACATTCTGATAGAGTTTTTATGTACTAAAAAGTGATGCACAGCACCAGGAATAGGGAAGTAGAACAAATGTATGTCCAGGTAAACCCTATTCTTTTGGTCCACTCTGGACATTCTATAAGCACCCAGGTAGCCTGAGACTCCACAAAATAAAAGAACTGAATAGATGTGACAAATGATATGACATGTTAATACCTAATTTGTCTAATGCACAGCTCTGTGATGAGAACTTAATAAAGATGTATTCAATTCGTTATTTCATAACCTCCATAATCTCTAAGATGCATAAAGAAATAAACTGATTTTGAAATGCATCCATTCTTTAAAGCCTTAAATCTCTGTGACAAGAAGTCAAAGGCCAGGGATATGTATATTTAATTAATTATTTTGATGATTTTCACATCAATTTTCTTAATCCTTTATTTAACTTTATGCAAGTCTTTTCATACATAGTAGTAATAAAGCCTTGTGTTGCTGGAGAGATGGCTCAGAGCACTGGCTGCTCTTTCAGAAGTCCTGATTTCAATTCCCATCAACCACATGGTGGCTCATAAATACCTATAATGAGGTCTGGTGCCCTCTTCTGGGTTGCAGGTATAACATTGCATATGTAATAAATAAATAAAAGAGATCTTAAAAAAAAAAAAACAACAACAACACAGCTCTGTGTTTTAGAAAGCACACTGTACCTAACAGAATTCAGCTGATCCTGTGTTAATACGTATTTGAGATATGATCTTAGGCAAAACAGATGATACCTTTTATTATTCAAAAAATAAATCACCCTGACTATACTTATAAGTTCATTAAACATGGTGATATTTTTATGTATTTTATGAGTAATCATATTGATATTACTTATAGTAACAGCCAAAAGGTAAAGAAAGGTGGAAGAGAAAATAACTTTCAGTTGTGAGGATAACCACCAAACATTTAATTGTCTAATTAAAGGAACATTTTTTATAAGTGTTTCCCTTTTACACAGTATAAATTAATATGATGTTGATACTCATCTATATTGTCCAATAAATCAAAGGAAAAACTTTGTACATTACAGTGGGACAACCATGGGGAATAAATTCCAAAGGTGTGGAAAAAGTGAAAGTACAATATCACTTGGATTATCACCAGAGTGGTATAAGTCAATATGGTCATATCAGTAACATGGGATGCAACAGTAGTCAATTAGATAAAAACAGTACGCATGCAGATAAGTCTAATAATAATTTTGGTTGACTTCACGTGATCTCATTTTTTAAAATTATTTATTTATTTATTTTTATCTCAATCACAGGTTAGGTACTTTGAATCCCAGGCGTAGCCCCCTCCCCCATTCCCTCCTACCCTCCCACTCCCTCCCTCATCTCCCTCTTCCCCGCCCCTTCCAAGTCCACCAACAGGGGAGGACCTCCTTCCCTTCCATCCAACCCCAGCTTATCCTGTCTCCTCAGGGCGTGATCTCATTTTTTAATCCCTTTCACTTATAAAGTGAGACCTATCTTCAAGGACGCAAAACATACATAGAATAAACTGTGCCCACTAGAAAACAATATTAAACTAATTAAGTGCACTGAAAATGATTCTTAGCACACTGGAACTAGAAAAGATCATCCCGAGTGAGGTATCCCAGAAGCAGAAAGACACACATGGTATATACTCATTTATAAGTAGATATTAGAAATATAATACAGGGTAATCATAGTAAAATCTGTACACCTAAAGAAGCTAAGCAAGAAGATGGACCCTGTGTAAGATGATCAATCATCACTGAGAAAGGCAAACAGGACAAAAATCAGAAGAGGGAGAAAACAGACAACAGGACAGGAGCCTATCACAGAGGGCCTCTGAAAGACTATACCCAGGAGGGTATCAAAGCAGTTGCTAGACTCATAGCCAAACTCTGGGCAGAGTACAGGGAATCTTATGAAAAAAGGAGGAGATACAAACACCTGGATGGGACAGGAGCTTCAAGAGGAGAGCAACAGAACCAAAACTTTGGGTCCAGGGGAGAAAATGGAGAAGATGGAGGGACAGTGGGATTGGGAAGGGGCTGATATACAAAGTAAATAAAATGTAATTAATAAAATAAATAAATAAATCAAAAAAAGAAATCAGAACCCATTTTTCCTTGACCACTCAGGGAATAAATGTTGATGTCCTAGCTAGCCATATGATATTGAACCTTAGTTGCTCATAGCAAAAACCTGCTCATCAAATCAGTTTTTACTGCCTGTTTGTTCTTCACTGTTTTATTTAACTACTTCTTTACTATGATACTAGAGATCACTTGAGAAATAATTTACATAATGTCACATGATTTTCTCAGCCACTGTTTCTGAGTAATCATAACTCAAAAAGAAAATGACATTTTATTTTGATCATTTTAACATGACACAGGGTGATAAATTTAAAAATGTATAAAGTACCAGTGTGGTGAGAAAAATCTTGATAAAATTGACTTTATGAGTATACAAAATGGAGTAAAATCTTTTAAAGATCATTATAAAATTGAATTATCTTGGATAGAGCCACCATACCTCTTCTCACTGAAAAATATCTTATAAATTAACACTATATCTGACAGAGAGCTACTATCCAGAATATATAAAGAAATAAAGAAGTTAAAAAGCAACCAATCGAGTAATCCAATTAAAAACGGGGTATAGCACTAAACAGAGAATTCTCTATCAAAGAATATCCAATGGCAGAGAAACACATAAAGAAATGTTCAAAGTCCTTAGTCATCAGGGGGATACAAATCAAAACAACCCTGAGATTTCACCTTACACTCATCAGAATGGCTAATATCAAAGACTAA
Organism: Pachyuromys duprasi; assembly: GCA_028658305.1. Classification (NCBI taxonomy): domain Eukaryota; kingdom Metazoa; phylum Chordata; class Mammalia; order Rodentia; family Muridae; genus Pachyuromys; species Pachyuromys duprasi. Next base: position 115,851,051 of record CM053742.1, read on the forward strand.
ATCGACAATACAAGCTGGAGAGGATGTGGAGAAAGGGGAACCCTCCTCCATTGCTAGTGGGAATGTAAACTTGTACAACCACTTTCGAAATCAGTTTGGCACTTTCTCTGACAATTAGGAATAGCACTTTCTCAAGATCCAGCTGAACCACTCCTAGGCATATGTTCAAAATATGCTCAAATACACAACAAGGACATTTATTCAACCATGTTCATAGCAGCTTTATTTGTGATAGTCAGAACCCGGAAACAACCCAGATGCCCCTCAGTTGAGGAATGGATACAGAAATTGTGGTGCATTTACACAATGGAATACTACACAACAATTAAAAACAAGGAAATCATGAAATTTGCAGGAAAATGGTGGGGACTGGAAAAGATCAACCTGAGTAAGGTATCCCAGAAGCAGAAAGACACACATGGCATATATTCAGTTTTTTTATATTAATTACACTTTATTTACTTTGCATCATCCCATAAATCCCTCCCTCCTTCCCTTCCAACCCCACCCTCCCTCCTCCTTCCCAATGCATTCCCCTCTCCAAGTCTACTGGTAGGGAGGTCTTCCTCTCCTTCCTTCTGATCCTAGTCTATCAACACTTATTAGGAGTGGCTGCATTGTCTTCCTCTGTGGCCTGGTAAGGCTGCTCCCCCATCAGGGTAAGGTGATCAAAGAGCAGGCCAATCCCTTTATTTCAGAGGCAGTCCCTCTTCCCATTACTTTGGAACGCACTTGGACACTGAACTATCATGGGCTACATCTGTGCAGGGGTTCTAGGTTTTCTCCATGTATGGAACTTGGTTGGAGTATTAGTCTCAGGAAAGACCCCCATGCTCAGATTTTTTGGTTCTGTTGCTCTCCTTGTGTAGCTCCTGCCCTCTCCCTATCTTACTATTTCCCACATCTTTTGTGAGATTCCATGCACTCTGCTCAACAGTTGGCCATAAGTCTCAGCATCTGCTTTGATATCGTCTCAGTTTTAAGTGGATACTAGAACTATAATGTTGGAGAAACATACTGAAATCTGTACACCTAAAGAAGATAAACAAGAAAGAAGACCCTGGGTAACATGATCAATCCTCACTTAGGAAGACAAACGGGATGGACATTGGAAGAAGGCTATTTCTTCGTTCAAACCTATGTCAAGGAATAACTTTATTTGAGAATGTAGAAAAAAGCAAGTTGCCTGTTGCTTTTACCTCTAGGTAGGCTATTTTCATTATTTTATAATGTTACAACAGGCATGGCAGAGACTCCAGATGCTGCCAAGTATGTAAGTGGATTTTCTTTAAATTGCAACTGGGTACTAACTTTACCACTAATCTACACATGTAAAGTTATTACTATTTTTGTTTGTGGTAAACCAAGTAAATATCCAATATTTTCCCTTTCTCAGTGTAAATTTTTGCTAAAGGAGGGCCTCTATCTAAGGAATATTATATCTTAAGCTCAATAGAGATGTTTAATATAAAAGATACACTGAGGTAAACTTACTTTTTATCTTTTACTTTATGTTATGTATATTGGTGTTTATGTCTATGCACTGTATGCATAATATCTGGTACCTCTAGAGGTCTAGATACAAAAGAGGCCATTAGATCCTCTGTATCTTGAGTTCCAGATGGTTGTGATCTGCCAAGTGTATGCTGATAATTAAATCCAGTTTCTCTAGAAAAGCAGACCCTGTTTATAAGCTCTGAGCCAACGTTCAGAACCATTTCTCAGATTTTAATATTTTACATTAGTCCAAGTCCTATTTCCTTATTTCAATTGTTTTCTAAATAATCTTAACCTTTGAAATGATCATGGCAATAAATGTGAGGTGGTGCTGGTGATATAATACTATTCATGGAGTTCCTTCATATAGGTATCTGATACTTAGAAAAAGATAAATTCCAAATTAAAAAAAAAAAATGAAAGCATCTTTATTTGTAATAACCAGAATCTGGAAACAACCCAGATGTCCCTCAGTTGAGGAGTGGATACAGAAAGTGTGGTACATTTACACAATGGAATACTAGTCAACAATTAAAAACAAGGAAATCATGAAATTTACAGACAAATGGTAGTATCTAGAAAAGATCATCCTGAGTGAGGTATCCCAGAATCAGAAAGACTCACTAATTACTGGATATTAGATATATAATATAGGATAAACATACTGAAATTTGTGCACCTAAAGAAGCTAAGCAAGGACTTGGGTAAGATGATCAATCCTCATTCAGAAAGGCAAAGGGGATAGACATCAGAAGAGAGAGAAAACAGGGAACAGGACAGGAACCTACCACAGGGGGCCTCTGAAAGACTCTACCAAGCAGGGGATCAAAGCAGTTGCTGAGACTCATAGCCAAACTCTGGGCAGAATGCAGGGAATTTTATGAAAGAAGGGGGATATAATAAGACCTTGTGAGGACAGGAGCTCACAAAGAGCAACAGAACCAAAAAAATCTGGGTCCAGAGGTCTTTTCTGAGACTAATAATCCAACTAAGGACCATACATGGAGATAACCTAAACCCCCTGCACAGATATAGCCAATGGCAGCTCAGTTGCCAAGCAAGTTTCCTAATAAGGAGAACAGGGGCTGTCTCTAACATGAACTCAGTGGCTGGTTCATTGATCACCTCCCCCTGAGGGAGAGCCAGACTTCCCAAGACACAGAGGAAGACAATGCAGCCAGTTCTGATGAGACCTGATAGACTATGGTCAGATGGAAGGGGAGGAGGACCTCCTCTACCAGTGGGCTGGGAGAGAGACATGAGGGGAGAAGAAGGAGGGAGGGCGGGTTTGGGATGGGACAAAGGAAGGGGATAAGGCTGGAAAACAAAATGAATAAATTGTAAGAAATAAAAAATAAATTTAATAATTATGGAAAGATAAATCACACTCAAATTATCAGGATCATGAGGATAGTTGAATATTTTCCTCTTTCTCTGAATATTATTACAAACATACATTTTGAGGACTAAGAGAATACAATATGCAGAATTAAATCCTATATTTATTAGTATATTATATTTATGATATGCTAATTTTATCAGTATCTTGTCTTTGTTTTTACAGGTGGGATGATAGTTGGAATTTTGTTTTCAATTTGTTTTCTTTTTATATTTTTATTAATTACAGTTTATTCACTTTGTGTCTCCCTCCCTTTTCCCCTCAAAATCCAACCCTCCTTCCCCATTCTCCACCCATGTCCCTCCCCAAGTCCACTGATAGGGGCAGTCTTCCTCTCATTCCTTCTGATCCTAGGTTATCAGCTCTCATCAGGAGTGGCTGCATTGTCTTCCTCGGTGGTCTGGTAAGGCTGCTCCCCTTTCAGGGGGAGCGGATCAATGAGCCAGCCACTGAGTTCATGTCAGAGACAGTCCCTGTTCTCATTACATATGGAACCTACTTGGACACTGAACTGCCATGGGCTCCATCTGTGCAGGGATTCTAGGTTATCTCAATGAATGGTCCTTGGTTGGAGTATCAGTCTCAGAAAGAAAACAAAAAACAAAACGTGTTCTGTTGCTCTTTGTGGAGCTCCTGTCCTCTCCAGGTCTTAATACCTCCCCCTTTTTTCATAAGATTCCCTGCACTGTGCCCAAAGTTTGGGTATAACTCTTAGCATCTGCTCTGATACCCTTCAGGGTAGGCCAGAGGCCCTCTGTGATAGGCTCCTGTCCTGTTCCCTGTTTTCTCTCTCTTCTGAAGTCCTTCCTCTTTACCTTTGTTTTAAATTAGTTTTCCAAGATAGGGTTTCTCTGTGTAGCTTTGGCTGTCCTGGACTTGCTTTGTAGAGCAGACTAGCCTCAAACTCTCAGAGATCTGTCTGCCTCTCCTTCCCTGAGTGCTGGGATTGCAGGTGTGCACCACTGAGCCTACCTTATTTTTCAGTTTTTTCTCTCTCTCTGAAATAACTATTATTGAACAGCAATTTAGAGCCTGGAGGTGGTGGAATACACCTTTAATCCCAGCACTCAAGAGACAGAAACTAATGTATCTCTGTGAGTTCCAGGGCAGCCTGGTCTACAGAGTGCTTTCTAGTACAACCAGAACTACACAGAGAAACCCTCTCTGAAAAACACCAAGCCAAAAAAGAATGAAAAAATAGCAACCTGAACAAGTTGGTCTTCGTCGTTTGGGGCTTCTAAAACAACATGCCACAATCAGGGTAGCTGATAAATGACAAAAATTACTGCTCAGTGATTTGGACTGGGGGTGGGCAGTTATGATCAAATACACTGGCAAGTTCAGTTCTGTTGAGACTCACTTGCTAATTCAAAAATGATATCCTTTCTCTTCTCAACAGATGGAAAAGACTAAGGGTTCTTTTGGGGGCTATTATACAGGTAACTTTTACACCTATTATAAGGGTACTAAGTTCCATTCATGATTACCAAAAAACTCCTTTTCCTTTTTCCATGATTACCAAAAGACTCCAATACAATAGGGATAAGGTTTCAAAATATGAATTAGAGGGAATAAAAGGCATTTAAAGTATAAATAACAATGCAGATGAAAGCTGCAATAATGAATTTAAAAAGTTGTGTGGATTACATGTGTGTACAATTTAGAAAGATTCTTTTTGAGGATGGTATATGAGCCAATATCTTAATTGCTAATGAAAGAGACTCATTACAATGAGTGATGTAAATGTGCATACATCTGCTTTTAAATACATTTTTTAAACACTTAAAATTTAAATATATGTTAAAATCCATTCATCACCCAATATTACCATAATGTCTACATCTAGCATATAAATGGTAAAGAATGTGAAGTGACTGGTATGTGACTATTTGGACATCTAAGTAATTTTTATGCTTTATACTAATTTCAATAAATAGGATATTAATTGATTTGGTTTATAAGGTGCTAACATATTGTAGTTCTAATTAGTATACTGAGAGCTGAGGAATGTAACATAAAAAAGATTTCTAGAGAATAGCATGATGATTTTATTCTCCAAAATAGGTATTTCTTATACTGAGAATTATATATATATATATATATATATATATATATATATATATATATATATATATTCTATTTTATAACAAACATCATTATCATATAATATTTATGCTAATAATAATGAACTGAAATATAAAGAAATATAAAACTGGGGTCAACAGTGGATGTAAAATTTAAGTTTTTCTGTGTTTAACCCAACTTAGTTTAAAGAACATGTATTTGGCTAAATCTAAAAAGACTCCTTTATTATAAATCCAATGTATATATTAAGCGCTGTCTAAACAGCTTCATGATAAGTTTGGCAGATGTCATCTACTTTTCTTTTGAAGTATTAAATGGAAAGAATTGATAAAAGTACAATATTTAAAATGAGTAGTGAAACCTCTATTGCTCTTTTTCTTCTACAATCAGTCATTTTGTGTAAAATTATACACTACATAGATTCTTAAGCTGTAATTGTCTTATGAATAGTTAAATTGCAGGGAAATATGGGTAATATTAGTTATTTAATTACTATGTTTCATTTGACAGAAATAATTCTGTCCATAATAGCTGTTGCCTTAAAATTATGATATAAATAGGGAAATATTTGTATTATAAAATATTTTCTATAAAATACATTCTTAATGATTAAACACTGTAGAAAGTCACTCATTTTAGAGCACAGATTATAGAAAATAGTGGTTTTGAAGTCAATAGATAGCCATGCTGAAAAATAAGCCCCAAGTAAATGTCATACTTTATTTAAATAGCAATTCTAAATAGATCAAGGACATAATTGTAAAACATAAATGAACAAAACCTGTATATTTATGCATGTGATTGTATTTTGCCTTTCAGTCAAAGATAGTGGGTTTCATTTTAAGTTATATTTTACATGAGTAATATTTATTGCCATTGGGTTGGGAAAGCTTGGTTTGCAGAGTGTATTTTTGTTCAGTTTCTAATGGCAAATTGCAGGGTCCTGATTTTTTATTGCCTCATACACTCATAAGTAAAAACTGAGAATGTGTTTCATTGTTTATCACTTTACAATATTTGATATGTGGTCATTTGTTAGACAATGAACATTGAAAATATTGAGACTTTAAAATCTGTTTGGTTTTAATTTTTGTTCTCTAAGAAAAATGGGTAATTTGATGATACTTACATGGCTAAGGAGGTAAAGGTGTTTGGTGTCAACCTTCAGAACCTGAGTCCCATCCCCAGAACCCACATGAAGAAAGGAGAAAAACAAACACTCACAAACTGTCTTCTGCTATCCACATCCATGTCATAGCATATGATTGCACAGGCACACACAAGCATGCACACACACAAATATTGAATTAAAAGTTTTAAATAATGATGATATGCAATTTTTCAAGGTAGGGCATTTTTTTAAAGTCACTTGCACTGTATTATGACAAAACCTGAACTTAACTTAAGTAATACCCTTTTTCTAGGCTCCATTTAGTGACTTACTCATTCATTAATTCCTTATTTGTATGTATGGGTGTATAGGTGTGGGCCTACATGAGTTTATGTGCACCAGATGTGAGCAGAAACACAGAGAGAGATGGACAGAGATAGAGAGATTATGATCCAAGAGAGTTTTAGTCATTCTTGTAAGTTATGAGTCTTGGTATCCAGGATATTTTAGGACTCTGTTATGTAGGCAAGAGTAACCTGTAACTGACCTTAGTTACTATCTCTAACCTCTCCAAAGTTCATGATTCAAACTGTAAATTATATAGTTACTATTAACTGTAGCTAAGGCCTCAAATACAGAGGAACCCTACTATTAAATAGTACAAGGACTTAGTGGTTTTCATGAGTTAATCTGCTTGAAATGTCAGATCCCCATTGAACTGTGAAGGATTTAGACAAATTAGGACTGATAAATTAATACCTTGTTACGTCATGGCAAAGAGTAAATTAAACATAGTTTTAAATTAAGGATTTTGAGATGGGAAAATTCTCCTGCATTATGTAGATGAGCACAGTAAATTCACAAAATTCCTTCAATGAGTCAAAGAAGGATATTAAAGAATGAAAAGCAGCATGTGAAAGTTGAAAGTGAGGTGCTGCTAGCTTTGAGGATGAAAGGGACCATGAGTCAAGGAAAGAACAAGAACATCAAAACTGAAGGACACCAGGTAAAGATTCTTCTTTTTTGTCTACAGAATGACCTTTGCTAACACTATGATTTTAACATTCAGTGTAAATTAACATATCCAAGACTCTGTAGTACATAATAAATACGTACTGAGCTTAAGACATTAATAATTTAATATAGGCAGTAAAATAAACTAATAGCATACAATTGAAATGGATATTTCAAGACTTTTGATTGAGCTATATTCTAAGTCTTATCACAAGCTAATAGTATATAAAAATAAAATATGCACACCATATAGCTAACCTACTGAATATCATGTTACCAATACATGACACTGAAGTGTGTTTTTATTCCAACATTCATTTACAACTTGATATGTATAAATTTTCTCTGTCTTTATTATTCTTTTCTCTTCCTGTTTACATAATTGCCCCTCCTTCTCAACCCCCTCCCAAGTCCTTCCCTTTTTCTCCTCACACTCATCCCCTCTGTTTCCTTATTATTCTTACAATATGCATGTTTATAATATCATAAATAAATATATAAATATAACCTGATGAATTCACTTAATGTTGCTGATGTGTATATGATCTTAGGGCTAATTACTTAGTACTAGATAAACAGTTAGAGGGCTCATCACTGAGGGAGACTGATTCTCCTTTTCTCAGCAGACAGCAATATTTTAAAGGCTTGAAAAGGAGAATACGGCATGGGGTATTTTAATTAAGTTAAATATTGTTGGCATGGATATGTTAATGTTAGACTGTCCCTTCCTTTTGCCAGGATGCAGTGGGTAACACTCTGAGGATATATATTTCTACTCAATAGCGAACATATCTTAGGGTGTAGAAAAAATATAGGTAATTGTGTTAATCAGGGAGTCAAAGAAGTTCTTTTTAAAAATGAGGAAATCTGATTGTTCAAAGAAGGAAAGGAAGATGTTTGCAGAGATTGGTAAGTTGGCACACAAAAGCTTACTTGGTGACAGGGTGAGCTTTGGAAAAACAATGGTCTGGTCTTCTTATGCAGCATACTGGAACATGGAAATATCTCAGAAGAGGGTCAGGGCACAATTCACCATGGTTACTTCACTCATCTCAGGAAAATGACTCTACTGCAGTGCCAGATGGCTTTTTATCACTGTGAGATGAGAGAAATAATTGAAAAGATGAGATGACTTATTTGGGTTTGTGGCTTCAGAGCTTATCATCAATGTTTAGCTGACTCTCTTGCTTTCTTTGCCTGCAGTGATGCAGAACATCATAGAGAGGGTGGGTGGAGCAGAGATGCTCACTGCATGGCAACCAAGAAACAAAGAAGAGAGTAGTAACAGAATGGCTAGGGTCACAATTTATCCTTCCAACTCAGGGCTCTCAGTGACCCAGTTTCTTCAGCTATTCCCACCTTTCATGGTGCCACCACCTACAAATGGGCTATTCAATAATAGATTATTGTTGAGTTATTGTTGTTGTTTTTAATGTGGTTGACTGGAGTCACTATGTGCTGCTACTATTAAAATCTACAAGGCAAAATGCTATCACATATTGCTAGCCCATGAACAGAAATAAAAAAAATATTTTATTGTGCTAGGAATTGAACACATGGCCTTGTCCAAAACTCAAAACCTGAAATGCAAATTTTTGTTAAATCTTCATAATTATAAAAAGTGGGAAAATTAATTTTTGAAATTATTGTAACGTAATGGGGGACAAATATTCAGCATATGACTGTATATTAATATGACAGTTCACTCTTCCCTTGTGGTTTTACTTTCCATAGTTTCAGTTACTAATGGTCAACTGTAATCAGTAAGTTGTAACGAGGACCTAAGTTCAAAGCACTTGCCAAGTGTTGTGACGTGTTTACACTGCCAATGCTAGGAGATCTGAGACAACTGGATACCTTGGATTCTCTGGCCTGCCTCAAAAATCAAGGTGGATGGCTCCTGAATAATGATCTCTGGCATGCACACATATGTCAATTCCCTAAAGCACATACTCTTGCACATAAACACACACACATACAAACACACATTCATACATGCACACACAGAGAGAGATTCGCCAAGTGGAGGGGGAATTAAAAGGAGACTTATAGAAAGTTAACAATATACATGCACCTATAATTTCAATTTCTTGGCAAATAGTACAACCCAAAAGACTGAAAAGCATGAATCATTTGCACCTAAAAATAAAAAACAGTAATAGACTTTCCATTCAATAAAGGTACCAGTGAAGTCAATAAATAATTCTTGAAAGAAGAAATACAAATGACCAATTAGTGTCTGAATTTTTTTGAAATTCCTTAGAAGTAATAAAAATACAAATTAAAACTACTTTGATTGCCTTACCCCAATCAGAATGGCAGTTATTAATACTAGCAAGGATGTGAGCAAGTAGGAATATAAAACAGTTCAGATACTACATGTCAGTACAAGGGTAGACACAAAAATTAGCACTACCATTAATGGTTTCTAAGAAAAGAGAGATATGCAAACTTCCATGCACATTCATGAATTGTTCATGTCGTAGGAGGTAGAACTATACTAAATGTCAATCAACAGATGAATGCATACAGAGAATGTAGTGCATATACTCAACAAAACTTTATGAAGCCATATAATAATTAATGCAAAACATTTTCAGTAACGTGGATGCAACTAGAAATCACTACGTTAAGTGAAATAAGCCAATTCCAAAAGGAAATGGCACATGTTTTCTTTCAATGTGTGAGGATGATTTAAGTATGTACACGCAGAGGAACGTATGTTTGTGAGTGTCTGATGAAAATAAAAAGAGGGCTGTGAAAAGAGAAGAAAAAAATTAAAGGAGGTAAGAAAATGAGAAGATGGTGGTACACATGTGAGAGGAAAGCAGGAGGTATAACTACTAGTGGAAAAATCAACTGAGAAGGACAAATAACAATTTATTATGGAAAAGATGTCATAATAAAAACCATTATTTTTATGCAAACTTGAAAATTAATAAAAGAAAAAAGAATCTACAGTGTTTTGGTATTTTTCTTAAAGAAAAAGAGACAGAGAAAAGAGGAATCTAATCAACATACTGAAAGAATATAGACAGTTGTTCTTATTTCTAGAACCCCTGTTTGTGAATGCACCAATAAACAGGGGTTTATTTGTAAGCCGCTCCCCTACATAAGTACTCACAGGAATTTTACAGCTTTCATGGATAGAAAAAAGTCTGTTAAAGCCTTTGAAGTGTACCTGAAGAAATGGTTCAGCCATTAAGAGCACTGACAGTCTCTGTAGAGGAGCCTAGTCAGTTTCCCAGTACTCATATCTGACCGCTTACAACTGCCTAAAAGTCCAGTGCCAATAGATTCTATTCCTGTAGCATCCATAGACTTAACACACACACACACACACACACCATAATTCAATGTAATGAAACAAATCTTTAATTAAAAAAAAAAACTTTAAATAGCATGACTTGACTATTTCATTCCCAATGAAGAGCAAGCCAAATGTCTTTGTGTTTCAGGAATCAGAATAAAATAATATTCTATGTGTAATCTATTTAGTTTCCCCTATGATTCTGAACAATTTGTTGGTAATACTGCTGCAAAAAGTGGTCCTCAGACATGCTGATGAACTTTTATGCATGACTTCTAAGCTGTGAATATGCTATGAGGGTACAAGGGAAAACTGTGTTAGATAAGTTTTCTTTAAAAAGTGAGTGCGTGCAACTACAGTTTATATGTTCCAAATCAACTGAAAATTAAGTAGAAATTCTTCAAAGTTCATTATGTAATTATATTTGGAGTTGCTGGAAATAAATGATGTTATACCTTAGCAAAACTCCTAATGACATATTATTTAATGTTTAAAATGCTTAAGAATTGTACCACCAGCACCAGTAATGTCATGAAGTTAAATACAATACAAATTGTGTTTCTTCAGTTAATAGCACAAATGTATATGTACATTAAATCCATTTTCCAAAGAATACCACTGCTTTCTTTCTTTAACTTTTTAAAGTTTCATTTATTTATTATGTATAACGTTCTGCCTGTATGTATACCTACATGCCAGAAGAGAACACCCACTATATATGGTTTTGAGCCACCATGTGTTTGCTGGAAATTGAACTCCGACCTCTGGAAGAGCAGCCAGTGCTCTTAATCTCTGATTCATCTCTCCATCCCTCCCATACTTCCTTATCATCTCATTTTCTCATCTTGTTTTTCAAATTGTCCGTTTGTTTGATTTTTTTCCCTTTGCTTTTCATATGAACTATTTTTCTTAGCCATCTACTTTTAATTTTAGTTTTTGGAATTTTTTGCCAACCACAGAAATAATAAAATTCCTTAACCTCTAAATCTCCTCATAATTGGGTAGTTCATGTAGACACATATATATCTTTTACATCTAAAGCAGCCCCATATATCAGAGCAATGAGGTCCAGATAATAATGGAACTTATAAATTGTGGAATATTTTACTATTCTTCTCAAAATGTGCCCCATAGCATTTAGGCCATAGTGTAACATTAAACTGAGAACAGAAGGGAAAAATTATAGTCACCCCAACTAACACAAAATTATTAGAATTTTTGTTCTTTTTAACATTTTTAAATGAATTGGTTTTATTTATTACAATTTATTCCCATTGTATCCCAGTTGTAGCACCCCTCCTTCATTCTCTCGCAACCTCTCCCTCCTTCCCTCTTCTCTCATGCCCCTCCTCCAGTCCACTGTTAGGGAAGGTTCTCCTCCCTTTCCATCTGACCCTATCACATGAGGTCTCATCAAGACTGGCTGCATTGTCTTCCTCTGTGCTCAGGTAAGGCTGCACTCTCTCTCAGGGGGAGGTGATCTAAGAGCCAGACACTGAGTTCATCTCAGAGACAGTCTTTATCTCATTACTAGGGAACCCACTTGGAGACTGAGCTTCCATGGGCTATGTCTGTACAAGGGTTCTAGTTTATCTCCATGCAGATTTATTTAATTCAAGAAGGTATGTATGTGAGTGCATACCCATGTGTTCATGTAAATGTGAAAGTATATGTGAGATAAATTTAAGTGTGTGCATATATGTGTAATTGACATAAATAATATATAGGCATATATGCATAAAGTTGCATATGTAAATAATATGTGTTTATAAAATTATGTAGTGTTGCATTCATCTGGAGCACAAAGGCCTTGGGTTCAAGAAAAACAAAACTCCTTTTATTAGTCTTCCTGCCCTCTTTGAAAATTTATGTGTTACTATTCTACTGTTTATTAATTCAATTTACATCTCAGTCATAGGCCCCTTATTCCCCTTCTCCAAGTCCCATGCTCCCTCTACTATACCTTCTCCCCTATTACTCAGAAGAGAGGAGCCCTTCCTACCCAGACACCCCATCTATTCACATGAGGACTGAGTTCATTTTTCTCCCCTGGGGCCTGGTAAGGAAGTCCTGTCAAAGGGAAATGGTCCAAAAGCAGGCAACATAGTCCATGTGGGAGATATTCCCTCACTCCCCTAACAATTGTATTCACAAGACAGTAGGTAAGAGCCTTGAACTCATTGGCACAGGAAACAACATCCTAAACAGACCAACAGCTCAGACTCTAAGGTCTACAATAAACAAATGTGATCTCTGTTTTTATAAACAATGATGAAAATTCCAACTGTTCTATTTCACTAGTAAGACTCAGGAGCCAGATACTGTGGTGAAAACATGCCAGCTCAGTGAGGCAGAGACCTTCCTTCTCAGATGATGTCTAGATGGGGGAAAAAAAAAAAAGGCTCGCTAGTACAAGTGACAGCTCAGGAGGAAAAGGCCAAAAACCAAAGGCGGAAGTCTTGCTACTTCAAATCCCTAAAATCCAAGGAACTGAGGTGCTCTGGTTTCCCTAGTAACAGGAGCAGGGTTTGTCTCTGACATGAACTCAGTGGCTGGCTCTTTTATCACCTTCCCTTGAAGGGGGAACAGCCTTTCCAGGCCACAGAGGAAGACAAAGCCGCCATTCCTGATGAGACCTGATAAGCTAGGGTGAGATGGAAGGGGAGGAGAACCTTCCCTATCAATGGACTTGGAGAGGGGCATGGGAGGAGATGAGGGAGGTAAGGTAGAATTAGGAGGGAATAAGAGAAGGAGCTACATCTGGGATAAAAAGGTATAAACTATAATTAATATAAATCATAGAAAAGAAAAACTGAGAAGATAACTTAATTAAAATGAATAATTTAAATACTATTATCTGTATTTTAATTCATATTTTAAGAGCTGAACCTTCCTTGATATGTGAGGAATATTTATTTATACACTGTTTCAATGTTGTTATAGGCATTATATGTTATTTCAGAATATAACAATGTTGCAAGTTTTCACTAGCTGAAACAGTGTCATGGAACTTTACCACACAGATTTGAGTTTTACCATTTCATCTCTTACAGTTAAGGCTTTGAACTACATTAAGTTGATTTTTGTGTATGGTGGAAGAGAAATAATCAGTTCTATTTTTTATTAATAGATATTTAGTTATTTCAAAAATTATTGAAAATATTCCTTTATATACACTAGGCCACGCGAACACCAGCTGTCTTCATATATGTTTATTTTTATGTCACTATTGTGTCTTTTTGTTCTATATTAATGCCAGTATCGTGGTCCATTGATTTTTATAGCTTTCTTGTATTAGGAAAAGTTCTTGCTTTGTATTCTTGGCTACTTTGGTCTTCTTTTTTGTTTGTTACTTTTATTGTCACTTTAATAAATATACATTAATATATAAAATGCCCTCTTACTAAATTCTTTACCTCAGTGAGCAGCTTAATAAAATATATGTATATACATATATAAAATAGATTTAATTGAATTACCTTGTAACAACGGCAAAAAGTCCCAACATGATACCTCATTCTTTTTTTTTTTTT
>CM053742.1:115865499-115900008 GCA_028658305.1 Pachyuromys duprasi
ATCTTTTCTCTATGTTCTCCAGTTCCAGTGTCTTCTTTATAGATTCTAATTCTGTTTTCATGCTTTGTACCGTTTCCTTCAACTGATTTGCTGTGTCTCCTATTTTGGTTGTTTCCTCTCTGTTTATATTTGATTGTTCCTCAATGTGGGCAGTTAAATTCTTCTCCATTTCTTTGAGGGCCTTGTTCATTTCCTCTTTTTTTCTCTCTTTTTGTTCCTCCAATATCTGCATAATCAAAGCTTTAATATAATTTTCCTCTGTCTCCTCTGAATTAAAATCTCCCCTACTTTTGGATGTTTCTGGTGGGGCCATGGTGTCCCTATTTTTGTTGGGTGAGTTCTTTCACTGATTTCTGGGCATTTGTTTATATATAATCAAGTTGCTGTTTGTGCTTTAAGGCTGAGCTTCAGTCTGGAACTGTCAATCTCTTGTGTCAGGAGTATTCTTCAAGAAGATCAGGGATTTCCAGTGGTTTGTTAGTGTGTGTTGTTCTTACAGTTGAACTCTGTTATGGGCTCTGTGTACCAGGCTTCGTGCTCTGTGCTAGAAGCTGTGAGCACTGCAGGCTGGTCACCCCTCTGGTCTGGAGGTTTAGCTCCTCAGTCTTTTGAGATGTCAGCTTGTGGCTGTGCGCTAAGCCCTGGGCTTGCTAATAAGGGCTCTCCCCTGGACTGGAGACTTGTCGACCCTTCTGGGCCAGGGCTGTGAACCATGGTCTGAGATGATATTTGGTGCACACACAGTGGGTCTGGTTTGGTTGCAGGCGTTGCCGAGTGGTGTGCACCAGCTGTATGTAGGCCTGTTTGAAGTGGTGCCTGAAGCCTTCTCTGGCGGCCCTGAGCAGAGTGCACCTGTAGTGTGCAGTCTGGTCAAAATGGTCCCCCGTTCCTCTCAGTCTGAGGTGGTTCCAGTGGTGATTGGAGTGTGCCTGCTGTACACCTGCTATGTGAAGCAGATCCCCAAACCTTCCCAGACTGGCCCTTGGACTCACACACTGACTGAGGTTTTTGCTGGCGGATTCAAGCAGCGTGTGCCCGCAGTGTGCAGGTCAGACAAAAGGGTGCCTGGGTCGTCCTCAGTCTGCCCCAGAGACTATGTGGTCCAGTTTAGCATGGCGGCTGCTGGCGCCCTGTGCAGCTACTTGCTCCGATCAGTGCTGTGCACCTTCGGTTACCCGGAGATTTTTCCAGGGAATAACTGGGTGTCCCTAGGGTTTTCCCACTTGATTTTCTCACCGTAGGAGTTCTGCTCACCTGGCAATCACAAATACTGGTGTTTTAGGTCCCAGAGTTCAGTCTCCTAGTCACTGCGTTGTTTCTGCTGACCTAGTCCTCACACACAGTGTCCTCTTGTGGCAGCCATCTTGGATCACCCCCGTAATCTCTGATATTATTTTACTTTAAATTATTTTAAAGATTTATTTATATGTCTCATGTACACGAATGCTCTTTCTTCATGCATACCATAAGAGGGCATCTGATTCAATTACAGATGGTTGTGAGCCAATATATGGCTGCTGGGAACTGAACTCAGGACCTCTGGAAGAGAAGCTAGTGCTCTTAACTGTTGAGCCATCTCTCTGGCCCATGATTTTTTATTTATTAAAGCAGAAAATTGGGACAATGATTCTTCCTTGATTCTTAAGGACGCCTTTACCTTGGTATCAGACACAAAATAAGTGAGCATTAAAAAATGAACATGTTGAAAGAGTAAATTGCAGTAAATTCTGTTTGTTATTTTATATATACTGGTATTCAATATATGGTAATGAATCAGATAGACAAATGAATAAACAGAAAATTGTAATACACACCCTTGGAGTTGTTGCTAATTATTTGGCCTGTAATTCAATCGCTGCCTACTTTTTAGTCTTCTCATTACTTTTCCAAAAGAAAAGTATTTTCAAATTAAGGATATTTATATAAATATTAGGATGTTTGTAATTTTTGCAATTTCATAGTTAGTAGGCATATCTTAAATAATTCGATCACTGTAATTTTACTATCCCTTTTAGTTGATGCTTTCAAACATTTTACTGAATGTTTCTTACATTTTCTTTTTGGTAAATATATATGAACTATTTAGGCAAAGCAGCAACAACAACAACAAAACCCCAAAATTGTCATTTTAAAAACTTTCTTTTCGAGGTTTACAAGTTTTAGTGTTGAGAAGTTTATTCCATGTTTACAGTGCTCAGTGTAATTTTTATCTTGATTCACAAATGAGAAAGTTATAGTTATTATTATTAAAAAAGTAAAAAGTATGTGCAATTCTGACTCATTTCCTGATATTAATTTTAATACAAGTGCTTGTGTATTATTATATACAGTACTTTTGTCTTTGGAGAACAAAATCTACCATATTTGCAAATGTATCTGCAAAGAACTTATTTTTCATTCTCAACAAGAGAAAAATATGTTTCTGAATAATTTTGAAAACAGTGTGCTATAGTTAGAAAATAACACAAATGATGACACAGAATAGATTAATTATATATCCTGTTTTAATACAAAAGCCTAAGTGATTTTATTAAAAACAGTTTTTAGGACATATATTTACACTAGTAGGAAGCTCAATATTAAATTAGCAGTCACTTTCACTTAGAACTTGGTGTTTGGATCTTGCTTGAGTCATCTTTCTGACATCATAGAGTGGTAACAGCTGTCCTAGAAATCAGAAAACTTTGGTGTTGTGGTTATTAATATTTACTATTGATACATCTTTTAGTTAAGCAGTGGTTATTACTAAACAGCTGTATAACTGCATCACTACACAGAGAGTAGGATTTATTTTAATTAGCCTAGAGCACACAATGCTGGGCAACAGTTACTCCATATTAAAACTCCAAGCCCACTTAGTTTCCTACCATTCAGATTTCACTCATTATACTTGCTTTTATTCATATCTTAGGTCCAGTTCATTTCTCCTCGTGGTTCTAATACCAGTCCTCCCTATTCTCCGCTCCCCTCCCTGCTTCTTTTCCCTTTCTCCCGCTCTGGACCAGGATGTCCCACTCTATCCTCTCCATTGCTCAGCATTGTGGCTGGTTGTTTAAATTTACTATATAGAGAACAAATGTCCAGATTGAAACCTGATAGTGGAGTAGAGAAATCAGCATTTGAATGAACAAGGGTAAATTCTATACATTCCAAAAGAACATTATGCCAACTTTTTGGATATCCAAAGCAGAAGATAGTCTAACTTTTAGACAGATGGTGAAGTTAGACTAGGTATGTGAAATAGTTTTCAGTGAGTGAGGGGAATGTTTCTCATTGTGTAAATCAGGTCACAGTCTACTAAAAAATATTGTCATATTTAACAATGCTATGCACCTTTGTGTATGTACTTAAAAACTTTTCCCAGTGACTTCACTAATGTATGAAACCCTGAAGGTACTATGCTAATAACTAGTGATACTACTACGCAAGAAGACTAGTTTATAACCTATGCCATGTTTATAGAGTGATAGTATTCCAATTTAGAAAATCATCTCATACACTGAAGAATTACAAAGATATGCTCAGTAAATTGCAGAAGTAGGTGACAATGATCAAGAAAGAAACTGAAAAAAAATGTGTAAAATACTAACTTGCCCTGTGTTTTAGACACTATCCTGATCAAAGCTGAGTAATACTATGTTAACCCTTAAGCATTCTTAGCATTCCAATGGTTTTCCAGATTTTTAATGGTTATCTTCAAGTCCTGCTATGTATTTTATTCCTGTGTTTTTCTGTTTGACATAGGAAAAATGTTTTATTTACTACCCAAGATTGAAGGGAATGTGACCTACCATAAATAAATAAATAAATAAATAAACAAACAAACAAACAAACAAAGCATTGAGCAGTGCATAAAAATTACTTTATATAACACTCCTTTTCCCTAAAGACTCTCAAGGTAAGAAAAAGAAATAATTTTGTCAAGTTAATGTTTAAAATCTTCAAAAATTATGTTAAAATGTACATTTTATTTGGCAGGTATATACAAATCTGATCTTGAAATGCAAGAGAGATCAGATATTTACTACTTATTCTCATTATTTTTATGGTTAATACCTTACAATATAAAGTACAAAATAAAAAAGTTTAATAATATTCATTGTGATGACATTACACAAAGAAGGAGACAATTCAAACTGTCCTGGTTTTAAAATCTTTATAACCTAAATGTGTGTGTGTTAAATGCTTGTATTTGGTTAAGTGAAAGAAACTAAACCCAGAAAGACTAATGGTGTGAGCATGTATAAGTGTGCTATAGTTATGATGATAATCTTGTAAACAAATAATATGAACCTATGTATACTAACACACACAACTCCTAATGAAATTCTTCTATACTCATACATCAGAGCCTTGCTCAGCCGTCATCAGAGAAGCTTTTTTCTGCAGTTGGAAACACATACAGAGGCCAACTTCCATATAATGTGCAGATATTGAGAGACCTTGGAACACCCAGCCCTAAATAAGATGTCTCCATCAAAATCTTCTTCTCAGGAATCAGGGAAATCTGCAGAAAGGAAGGCTAGAAGAGTATAAGAGCCAGAGAAGATGAAGGTTAGCAAGGAAACATGGCCTTCTAAATATAGCAGTACCAAGGAAATGCAAACTCATAGAGTCTTCTGCAGCATTAATATGGGTCTTTACCAGTTGTGGTGTTAGACCTGAGAAAGGAAGTAGACACATATCCCCATGCCTAACCAAGAATCAAGCTCCAACTGATAAACACTAGTAAATGAAAAATTTGTTTTCTCCAAGGGAGTCTCTGTGGAGAAACAAACTATTCATAAGGATAGGCCACATTTCCAGCAGTAGATGACTAACTGGAAAAAAAAAAAAACAAACTAAATTCCATCTTTGGAATTTTCTTATCTCATAATGTTGAATAATAGCTTTTTCTTTTTATTTTTATCTTTTTAAAATTTCTATTTTCTTTTCCCAACTATAAGTCCTTTACATAAATATGGCTTCAGGTACTGACTTTTTCTGGGATTCTTGGGTAAGCAAATGACTGGATCTCTGTATGGATCTCTTCTGTATCTCTGTTCTTGAGCATTTTTCCTTCTGTTTATTTCCTTTGTCCTATTCTGATGTATTTACTTTTGTTTGATCTAAGTATTCTTATTATTATACTTCTGAAGTCTGTGTGTTTTCTAAAGAGAGATAGGAAGAAGATGGATACAGATAAGAAGGAAAGGAGAGTTGTAAAGGAAGGAGAAATTGTAAAAGGACATGTTATTTGAAAACCATTGTTTAGAAAAGAAAACAAACTATAACCCATTAAAATAGATACTCTACATCCACTTTAATACCCTGCTAGGTAGTCTTTCAGAGGACCTCTGTGGTAGGTTCCTGTCTTGTTCCTTATTTTCACCTTCTTCCTATGTCTATCCCATTTCTTTCTGAACGAAGATTGAACATCTTACCCAGGGTCCTCCTTCTTGCTTAGCTTCTTTAGGTGTGCAAATTTTAGTATGATTATCCTATATTATATTTAATATCCACTTATAAGTGAGTACAGACCATGTGTGTCTTTCTTCTGGGGTATCTCACTCAAAATGATCTTTTATAGATCCCACCATTTGCCTGCAAATTTCATGATTTCCTTGTTTTTGATAGCTGAGTAGTATTCAATTGTGTAAATGTACCACAATTTCTGTATCCATTCCTCCTTTGAGGGACATCTGGGTTGTTTCCAGGTTCCAGCTATTACAAATAACGCTGCTATGAACATGGTTGAACAAATGTCCTTGTTGTATACTTGAGCATTTTTTTGTATATATGTCTAGAAAATAAATGCTCTAAGTGGAGTTACTATCCAAAAAGTGAAAGAGGAAGATTTTAGAAAGAAACAATTTTGATCAAAAAGGCACAGACTTGAAGTAGACTGGAACAAAGTCGTGCCTGTACCATAAGCTTATCATAGTTAATAATGAAATATTTTATATTTCAAATGTCATAATATAATCCTTAAAGTTCTTAACACAAACATGACAAATTGGTTAGATGATAGATGTACTTATTACCTAAATTCAATCATTCTGTATTTTATGAAGATTAAACAACACATTGAATTCATAAATATTATATGTCAAATAAAAGTATAGAATGTTTGTTTGTTATATCAAAATGTGTACCTTGACTCCTGCCAGAGAACCAGGAAGGCTGACTGCAGCTCTTTCTCTTTCCCTCTTTCTCCTCCTAGATTCAATGTCCCAATCCTATGCTCAGCTCTTCAGCAGAGAAGTCAAGGCAGCCTCCCCAATCCCATCTCTAATGTATCCCACAGATATTCCTCCTCTAATACTACTCTCTCCACTTGTTCGTTGATGCTAGTCCCCAACTGCAGCAGGCATTCCCTTCTAATTAATAGGCTGCTCCTGCCAGGGAATCAGATAGGCTGACTGCAGATTTTCATCTCTTTCCCTGCTCCTCCAGATTCAATCCTGTAGTCTCACCCCTAGTTCTATAGCAGATCACTTGCTGTGGTCTCCCTTTTTTTCTCTGATACTATCCCAATGGGATCAGGAAGATCTTTTCCTCCAACAAAAACATCAATCCATTAAAAAAAACCTTTGACCTACAATCAATGTGTCCTTCCTTTAGGACATGCCAGAGCAAAGGACTATACAGAACTTTTCAGAGTAGATAACGAATGTCTGCTTTGACTTAAGGCCCACTCTATGAGATGAATCCTATACCTAACACTGCTTGGCTGACCAATAATTAGAGACTACATAACCCAGAGACGACCTAGAGTAGAGCAAAACACTATTGTCTTAAAAAAGTATCAATAAAATGACTCCTAATGATATTCTGTTATACTCATAGATCAGTGCCTTATTCCATCATCATCAGAGACAATTCCTTATTTAGAAAACAGGAAAAGATGCAGGGGACCACAACCAGACATTACGTGGAGAGAAGGAGTCCTTGCAACATGCAGCTCTAAATGTTCTGTCTCCATCAACTTTCTTCCCTCAGAGCTCAGAGAAATATTTGGAAGAGGAGCTGGAAGGAGTGAATAGCCAGAGGTGACAAAGGACATTAGGAGAACAAGGCCCCCTGAAACAACTAATCAAAACTCATATGAAGTCACAGAGACTAAAGCTTCAAGCACCAGGTCCTCTGGTATATATTATTGCTTGCAGCTTAGTGTTTTTAATGGGACTCATGCATGTAAGAAGGATCTCTTCTCAAGGCACAGGGGTCTTCTATGAGACTGTTTCTCCAACAAAGGACCATGTATGGATACAAACTATAACCCCTGCTTGGATGTGGCCCATGGTAGCTCAGTACCCAACTGGGTACCCTAGTAAGGGGAACAGGGACTATTTTAGTCATGAACTCAATGGGTGGTTTGTCAACCGCCCCCCCCCCCGAAGGAGGAGCAGCCTTGCTAGGCCACAGAAGAGGACATTGCAGCCAGTCCTGAAGAGACCTGATAAGCTAGGGTCAGATGGAAGGGGGGGGGAGGTCCTCTCCTATCAGTGGACTTGGAGTGGTGCAGGGAGAAGATGAGGGAGGTATGGGGAGAGTGGGAGGGAATGAGGGAAGGGGCTACGGCTGGGATACAAAGTATATAACCTGTGATTAATATAAAAAAATAATAAAAAAATGAATTACTTTAAAAAGAGAAATTAAAAAAAAGAAGGATCTCCTCTTATGCCTGATCTAGGAACTCTTTTTCCTTTTGGGTTGTCATTTCCAGGCTTGATAGGATGGCTCTTGCTACACCTTACTAAATTTTATTTTGTAATGTTTGGTTATTATCTGTGAGAAGCCTGCTGTTTTCTAATTACAGACATAAAAAGAGTGTATGTGAATGGATATGGAGGTGAGGAGCAACTTGGGGAGAAGAAGGAATAGAAACTGTAATCAGGATACATTGTATGAGAAAATAATCTATTTTCTATAAAGCAGAAAATGTGGATCTTCAAATCTCTTCAAATAAATCAATCCATAATATCCATGACACCAAATGTGAGTTAGTTAAATGTATTTAAGATATGGGAATGGAACACAAAGGTATCAAAATATTGAAGACATGTAAGTCAATCATTTTAGTGTAATATTCCTAAGATATTCATTTAATAACTGCCAAAGCATTCTGCTATTGACACCTCCATTTATTTCCTTCCCACTTAGCTCCATCTATTATTTTTATTAGTATTAACAGAGACTAATGATATAATTGCTACATAAATTTTGGGGAAATGTCCAGCAACTTAATTGTCAAAAGTTCCAAATAATTGGAAGCTGAATGCTTGTGGGATTATAAAAGAATTTCTCAGGGAGAAATAAGGAAGGTATGTTACTGCCAAACCTGTCAAACCAGTCAAAGCAGCCACAGCAATCAGTACTGTTATCCACATTACATCTAGAGACTCTCAATAACTTTATTGTTTCCTTTAACTGTGAGCATATAAAGTTCAGGAACTAAAATAAGAACATCAGAAAAATATAAATACACCCCTCCAAGTGATGTCAGCTTTATGTAATAGTGTTATGAATAGGAAATGATACCCCAAATATATACAGTGATATATAACAGTCATGTTGCAACACAGTTAACTTCACTTAAGCATGTTTTTATTTTTGCTAAGTACCCAAATACCAAAAATATGTATAATAAGAACATGAAGCTAGCTATAATGGATTTTTCTTTTCAAGAAAATGAGAGCAGTCAAGAATAAGTATATTTGAACACGAAGTTAAGCTCACATTTTAGCCTCTACATTTGCAATATTTATGACAGCTCTTAAGATGATTTTTGTCCAAGACCATACAAATTTTGGGCTAATGACAATTGTTGACACTTGTTATGCTGTCTCAGAAAACAAATTTTGATTATAAGCCAAGATTTACAAACATATAATATATATATGTATATATATATATAATATTTCATCACAATTACAAAATTGAAAGTTTCTCTTATCTACATAGCAACAGAGCTATAATGACCCTTATTTAGACTACTAAAAATGTTATGCCAAAATCACTGTTGTTTTGGATAAAACATTTACAATTGGCACAAGATCAAATCAGCACTTTTAATAGAGTCCAGAATCTGATTGTAACTGATCTGGATATAATTCGCAGGTGTTAGATGTTCTGTGCACTTGGTCCATCTGTCCTACAATAGTTTTATTTTGAATAGTTAGCATTTTCAGTCATCTCATGCTAATCCAACATTCTAAATTGTGTAGTGGAATCACAGGAACAAATTATCTGACTTAAATGAAGACAAATATGTCCAAGGAGTACATGACTACATGAATATCTGCAAATAACTGGGATATATATATATATATTGAAAATTTCAGAGTATTGTGTAAATAATACTACTTTTTAGTCAGGTTCTCATAGTATTGGGACATACTTTATGGAAAAGCTAGTCTATGCCTCCCAAATGCTAGTTTATACTAGGGCTGAACCCAAATCTAATTGCAAATCTTAAATGCCATGTTTAAATACATGAAAGCAGGATATTATCAATAACCTTTAGGTGACTGGATATTCTAATGTGATAATAAAAGATGGATTCATGCTAACATAATACATATGAAATAAAAGTAATTGTTATTATATCAGAGTTTATAAAAGTCATATGATTTTTGATAATGATTTAATCATTATTAATGATATAATCTAGAAATTGCATATGCTACTTTCATATTCCCTAGCATGTCCTAGCAATTTATCTCAGTCTATCTGTCTATATATGCTTGACAGGTATTTTAACCAAAATGTTCATGTTTTTTCTTTCTTTTTGATTCATGAAAATTATTTTACTTTGATAATGATGGGGTTATCATATAGCTATATAGTCCAGAGATCATATATACTACATAAATATTTTAACATGTCCTCGCAATTTTGCCTGTCTCTTTTTGTACATTACAAATGTTTGCATGTAAAATAATTAATAAATCTCTTAGTAGAACCAGGGTCATGAATATGAGCTTATTTAAGTGAATTATTATCAGTTCAACTTGAAGATAGCATTTCATAAATATTCTAGGTAAAATGAGCATATTTGGCTGTTTGGACAGCAAGCATTTCTTGATACTGGAAATAATTAAGAAGTCATACAAAAAAAGACAAACCTAAAGATGAAATTTAATATTCTATCCTGCTTGTTTTTCATAGCTAACTGTCTAATGAGCAAAACAATAAGTTGGAACACTACTGTGCTTAAAATGTACATACTGGTGAGCATGTAGGTATCTATTGTTGAGAGCAATGATGTGAATGTGCTGGTTGGTGAGATAGACTCGCACCAGGAATCGAACTTCTCCACTTGGAGCTGTTGTGATTAGATACATTCCAGAGACAAAGACTATGAACTAGAAATATTCTTAAAAGCAAGTTGAAAGCAGACTGTAACAAGGGATATGTCGAGCATGTAGAGGGTCAATTCCACAAACATTGACTCAGTCATCATTGGGAGGAAAGAAGAGATGAAACTGAAGCCTGACCAGGTTTTCCACATGGAATCCTGCTCCACTGGAGTCAAGGCTTAAAGATTTCTATGAAGGATCCCAAATGCAAATTTACAAAGATAACCAGGTCTATGAGAATTAAGACTAAATAGCTGCACTGTCAGTACTGGTTAGTCTTACTGTGGGTTTACATTTCCAGTCTGAAGACTGACTAGGGAATACTCTGTATTTCTGAAAAATATACACACTGTGATTGAAAAGGTGATTGATGATTTTACTGAAACCAGCAAACAGCACTTCTTATTGGGCAACCATGCCATTCCCAGAATGAGCCCTGTACAACCTTCATATGATCAGCCAGGATTTTCATTCTGTTTGGTGTACGAGCAAAAATCAATTAGTTAATGAATGAATTAACCAATTCATTGCCAGAATATGTGCTGCCCTATTGGCAGGAGAAATAGACAAACTTCCAGGCAACAAAATTAAATAGTGGCAGCATGTAATGGGATAGTTCAACTGCTAAAGGTACATGTTACCAAACTTTGGGACACAAGCTAATCCTCAGGACACATGTAGTGGTGGAAAAGAACCAACTCTCCCAAGTTGTGCACTGACCTCTATACATGTACCAACTCTTACATATGGACATACACAATCACTCATTCACTAGCTAATTAACTAACTAACTAACTAGCTAACTAAATGGCTGAACTAAAAGTAAAAATAGGTAAAATGGGAATATTTATGTATCCACTAATATATGTATTCATTCAACATGTACTTTCTGAATATACCATAAAACCCAAGGACCATTTTATCTTTTAAATTAAAGAAGTGAAGACAGCCCATTCTTATTGTGAAGAATATTATATTTGTGGATTGAGATATATAATGACAAAAATCCAAGATGGCAATGCTTTGTTGCCTTGTGTAGTCAAGGAATATCTAAATAGTAAATGAAATTGAATTTCGTTTTTCAAAGAGATAAGATGCTAGTTAATCAAATAAAATGAAGTATATGGTTAACAGAAAAGTATACTTTAACAGAAAATCTCTGGCTTTTGGATATCGTGCATACAGAAAGAAAAACAAAACTTAAAGTATTAATACAAGTAAGCATGCTACTACGGTTGCCCATAAAAATGAAAGTTAAAACTAGATGTCTTAGAAAAAGTGTAATCAAATTGTGGTCTCTGGTCCAGCATCATCATCATTAACTACAATAACTTAGGAATATCCAGTAATCATTAAGTTATCACTTTAAGATACCACTGCATGTGGCATCACTATATCACAAATTTTGTGAACTACAGCCTAAGACTAACTGTTGCACAAGGTCAGAATCATTAATTTGTGTTTATGTAATATAAGAAGCACATGTCATAGAAATTAATTATTTACAAAATAAGAATATTTGAAGTAGTGTGAAGTAAGAAAACTATTCAAATATTCTTGTATGATTGAGCATCTTTTGGATATATGCCCAGGAAAGGTACATATGGATCTATATTTTATTAACTAATTATTTATTTACATTGTATCCGGGCTAGAGCACTCCTCCCTCGTCTCCTCCCAGTCCTACACTCCTTCCTTCTTCTTCACTTATGCCCCTTCCCTAGTACACTGATAGGGGAGATCCTCTTCTTCTTCTAGCTGACCATTGCCTATCAGGTCTCATCAGGACTGTCTACATTGCTTTCCTCTGTGACCTGAAAAGGCTGCATCCCCCCAGGAGAAGGTGATCAAAGAGAAGGCCACTAAGTTAATGTCAAAGACAGCCTCTGTTACCATTAGTAGGGAACCCACTTAGATACTGAGATGACATGGGCTACCTCTGAGCAGGGATTCTAGGTCCTCTCCATGCATATCTGGGTCATGAGGTAGCACTATTCCCAATTTTCTGAAAAAGCGTCAGATTGATTTAAAAAAAATGTACAAGTTTATATTCCGACCAGCAATGGAGGAGGGTTCCATTTTCTCCACATCTACTCCAGCATGTGTTGTCATTTGAGTTTTTGATTTTAGCCATTCTGATGGTTGTGAGATGGAATCTCAGAGTCATTTTCACATGCATTTCCACAATCAATACGGACTCTGAGCATTTCTTTAAGTGTTTCTCCACCATTCAACATTCCTGTGTTAAGAATTCTTTGTTTAACTCTGTACTCCATTTTCAAATTGGGTCATTTGGTTTGTTGGTGTTTAATTTCTTGAGTTCTTTATATTTTCAGTAATATCCCTTTTTTTGGATGTAGGGTTGGTGAAGATCTTTTCCCATTCTGTAGGCTGCTGTTTTGTCATATTGACAGTGTTTTTTGCCTTGCAGAAACTTTTCAGTTTCCTGAGGTCCCATTTATTAATAATTTATCTTATAGGCTGAGCTCTTAGTATTTTGTCTTATAAGTAGTCTCCTGTGCCAAAGAGGTCAAGACTTTTCCCTACATTTATTTTCTAACAGATTTAGTGTGTCTTGTTTTATTTTGACATCTTTGACCCACTTTGACTTTACTCCTGTGCAGGGTGATGAGTAGGGATTGTTTTTTTTCATTTTTCTACATGTAGACATACAGGTAGACCACCATAATTTGTTGAAGATGCTGTCTTCTTTCCATCAAATGATTTTGGCTTCTTTGTAAATAATCATGTATCCTTAGGTATGTGGGTTTATTTCTGGGTCTTCGATTCAATTCCATTGATATTCCAGTCTGTTATTATGTCAGTACCATGCCATTTTTATTACTGTTGCTCTATGGTAGAACTTGAGATCAGGGATGGAGATACCTCCAGAACGTCTTTTACTGTACTGCTCAACCGTACAGCAAGGAAATTTGCTCAACCACATTCGTAGCAGCTTTACTCATAATAATCAGAATGTGGAGACAACCTAGATGTCTCTCAACAGAAAAATGAATACAGAAATTTTGGTGCATTTCCAAAAGGAAATACTACTTAGCTATTGAAACCAAGGAAAAATGAAATTTGCAAATAAATGGATGGAACTAGAAAAGATCATTCTGAGTGAGGTACCCCAGAAGCAGAGTCAAGTATAGTATATACTCACTTATAAGTAGATATTATCCAGATAGTATAGGATAAACATACTAAAATCTACAGACCTTAGAAAGCTAAAAAATAAGGGGGATCCTAGAGAAGAGGTTGAAATCTCATTTGGAAAGAAAATGTGATAGACACTGGAAGTGGTAGAAGAGAGGGAACAGGTTTGGAATCAAGCACAGATAATGTCCTCCGACAGAAACCACCCAACAGGTTATCTAAGCAAATGGAGAAACTCACAGTCAAACTTTGAGTACAGTGGGTCTTATGGAAGAAGTGGTATATATAAGGCCCCAGGGAGGACAGAAGCTCAACACAGAGATAACAAAGTAAAAAAAAAAAAACACACCAAACCAAAACAAACAAACAAACAACAACAACAAAAAAAAACAGGCCTTAGGGACTGCAGAGACTGATGCATCAGCCAGAGACCAAGCATAGACAGGACATAGAACCCCTGCTCAAATGCAGCCCATAGACAGCTCACTTTCCATGTGGGTTCCCTAGGAAGGGGAGAAGAGACAGTCTCTGACATGAACTTGGTTGCCTGCTCCTTGATCAGTTCTCCTTAATGGGGTGACCTAGCCAGCCCACAAATGAAGAATATCCAGGCAGTACTGATGGGACCTAATAAGCAAGGGAAAGACAGTAGGGGAGGAGGTCTTCCCCTATCAGAGGACTAGGGATGATGATAAGGGAAGAAGAGCGAGCGAAGTTAAGACTTGGAGGAAATAAGAAAGGGGACTATTACTGGATACAAAGCAAAGGATTAATAATAACAACAACAACAATAATAATATAAACAGTAAAAGAAAAAACAATTCAAATATTGAGTATACACATTGATTCATTTCATTAAGTCTAATCTTGGTCAAATTGAGGCAAAATTGGGGTTCGTTTATCATGCCACGGCATGATATTGAGGACAAGCTATAATTAAAATTATTTCCACTTTTTCATGTAACATAGCTGAATTTAATGATCACATTTGTAGTAATAAACAATTATATTGCACATATTCAGAAAAGCTAAGTCTACAGTATTATAAGATACTGGTTTTTTTTATCATTTTTTAATTAATTACAGTTTACTTACTTTGTATCCCAGCTGTAGACTATTCCCTCTTCCCCTCTCAAACCCTCTCTCCCTCCCTCTTCTCCCTTGCACCTCCCCCATTCCACGGATAGGGACTGTCCTCTTCCCTTTCCTTCTGACTCTAGCCTATCAGGTCTCATCAGGACAGGCAGCATTGTCTTCCTCTGTGGCCTGATAAGGCTGTTCCTCACTCAGACACAAAAAAGAGCCAGCCACAGAGTTCATGTCAGAGACAGTCCCTGTTCCCCTTACTAGGTTATACTTGGACAATGAGCTACCATGGACTGTATCTGAACAAGGGGGTCTAGGTTATTTACATGCTTGATCCTTGCTTGGAGTATAAGTCTCAGAAAAGATTCCTGGGCCTAGATTTTTTGGTTCTGTTACTCTCCTTGTGGCACTCCTGTACCCTCTAGGTCTTTCATCTCCCCATTCTTTCATAAGATGGTGTATGTTATCTTTTATGTGTTCTTGGATTTGGTTTGCAAGTATTTTATTAAGTATTTTTTCAACAATGTTCATAAGAGAGAGGAGTCTGAATTTCTCTTTTTTGTTGTAGCTTTGTGTACTGTAAGTATAAAGATGACTGTGGCATCATAGAATGAGTTTTGTAATGTTTCTATTTTGTAGAATAATTTAAAGATAATTGGAGTTAGCTCTTCTTTGAGGGTCTGGTAGAATTTTGCACTGAAACCACGTGGACCTGTGCTTCTTTTGGAAGAGAGACTTTTGATGATTGCTTCTATTTCCTTGGGGGACATAGGAAAATTTGATTTATTTACCTGATTTTGATTTAATTTTGGTAAATGGAATCAATCAAGAAAACAGTTCATTTCATTTAGATTTTCAAATTTTGTGACATATAGGTTTTTGTAGTAAGACCTAATGATTGTTTTGGATTTCCTCAGTGTCTGCCGTTATCTCCCTGTTTTAATTTCTTATTTTCCTTTTTTAACTTTTATTTTATTTTTATTAATTACAGTTTATTCACTTTGTATCCCAGCTCTAGCCCCTCCTTCATCTCCTCCCAATCCCACCCTTTCTCCCTCTTCTTCTTCTATCCCCCTCCCCCAGTCCAATGATAGGGGAGGTCCTCCTTGCCTTCCATGTGATCCTAGTCTAACAGGTCTCATCAGGACTGGATTCATTGTCTTCCTCTGTGGACTGGTAAGACTGCTCTTCCATCAGGTGGAGGTGATTAAAGAGTCAGCTCATTAGTTCATGTCAGAGACAGTCCCTGTTCCTATTAGTGGGGAACCCCCCCTTGGAAGCTGAGATGTTATAGCCTACATCTGTGCAGGGATTCTAGGGATTCTAGGTTATCTTCTCGCATGGTCCTTAGTGGGAGTACCAGTCTCAGAAAAGATCCATTTGCCTAGAATTGTTTGATCTGTTGCTCTCCTTTTGGAGCTCCAGTGCCCTCCAGGTCTTACTATTTCTCCCTTCTTTCATAAGATTCCCTGCACTCTGCCCAAAGTTTGGCTATGAGTTTCAGCATATGTTTTGATAACCTGCTGGGTAGAGTCTTTCAGAGGCCCTCTGTGGTAGGCTCCTGTCCTGTTTCATCTTTTCTCCCTCTTCCATGTCAGTCGTGTTTGCCTTTCTGATTGAAGATTGAGCATCTTATGCAGGGTCCTCCATCTTGATTACTTCCTTAGGTCTACAGATTTTAGTATGGTTATCCATATTTTATGTCTAATATTTACTTATAAGTGGGTATATACTGTGTGTGTCTTTCTGCTTCTGGGGATGTTGCTAATTTAGATAGTTTCTCTCTGCCTTTTACTTAGTTGATTTAAGCACTTGCCTATCTTGTTGATTTTTCTCAAAGAAAAATTGGTTTCATTGATTCTTCGATTCTTTTTCTATGTTTTAAATTCATTGATTTCAGCTATGAATTTGATTATTTATAATCACTTTACTTACAAACACTCCTCTTAGGTGTGTTTGCCTCTTTTCTTTTTCTCTAGGGCTTTTTTGTGTGCCATTAAGTTGCTTGTATAAGATGTCTCAAACTTCTTTCTGGAAGCACTTAGCGCTATGAACTCACCTCTTAGCAATGCTTTCATTGTGTCCCAAAGTTTGGATAAGTTGTGCCTTTACTTTCATTAAATCTTAGGTAGTCTATAATTTCTTTTCCCATTTCTTCCCTGACCAAGATGTCATTGAGAAGAGAGTTGTTTCATCTCCATGTGTATGTATGCTTTTTGTTAATTTTGTTGTTGTTGAAATCTAGTTTTAATCCATGGTGGTCTGATAGGATATACGGTATTATTGCATTTTCTTGTATCTATTGAGGCTTGCTTTGTGCCCAACTATATGGTCAATTTTTGAGAAGGTTCCGTGAAGTGCTGAAAAGAATATATACCTTTTTGAGTGTGGGTGAAAAGTTCTGTAGACATCTACTAGGTCCATTTGATTTAGGACCTCTGTATGTGTCATTATTTCTATGTATAGCTTCTGTCTAGATGACCTGTCCCTTTTTGAGAATAGAGTATTGAAGTCTGCCACTATTAAAGTGTTGGGATTGATGTCTGGTTGAAGATTTAATAATGTTTAATTTACAAATAAAGCTGCTCTTGTATTTAGAGCACATATGTTCAGGATTGTGATGTCCTCCTGGTGGTGGATTTTTCCTTTGATGAGAATGAAATTCCCCTCCTCATCTTTGTTGATTAATTTTGGTTGAAAGTCTATTTTGTTAGATATTAGGACAGCTGCCCTAGCTTATTTGCTGGGTCAATTTGCTTGAAAACCCTTTTTCTAGCCATTTACTCAAAGGTAGTGTTAATCTTTGTTTCAGAGGTGTGTTTCTTGGATGCAGCAGAATTTTGGTTCATGTTTCCACAACCATTTTGTTATCTGTGTCTTTTTCTTGGACAGTTGAGTCCATTGATATTGATAGATAGTAGTGACCAATGAATATTAGTTCCTTTTATTGTGGAGTTATTGGTGTAACTGTGTTGCTATGCTTTTTTTCTTAATTTTCTCTTGTGAAGTTATTTACATAATGTGTCTTCTTGTTAGTAGTTGATTTCGTTAGATTGGAGTTTTCCTTCTAGTATCTTCTGTAAGGGCTGGGTTGCTGTGTAGATACTGCTTAAGTATAGCTTTATCACGGAATATTTTGTTTTCTCCATCTATGTTGACTGAAACCTTTGCTTGGTATAATATTTGGGTTGGCATCTGTGGTCCATAGAGTGTGTGTGACGTTTTCCCAGGTCCTTCTGGCTTTCATAGTTTCTGTTGAGAAGTCTAGTGTGATTCTGATAGATCTACCTTTTCATGTCACTTGGCCTTTTTTGCTTGCTTTTAATATTTTTTCTTTGTTCTGTAGATTTAGTGTTTTGACTATTATGTGAAGTGATGAGTTTCTTTTCTGGTTTAGTGTATTTTGTACTTGTAGTCCTCTTGTGTGTTTAAGGACATCTCTTCCTTTACTCTGGGGAATTTTTCTTCTATATTTTCTTGAAAATATTTTCTAGACCCTGGAGTCTGGATTCTTTCTTCCTTTCTTTCTTCCTTCCTTTCTTTCTTTCTTTCTTTCTTTCTTTCTTTCTTTCTTTCTTTCTTTCTTTCTTTCTGAATCTCTTTTTTTGTCTATTCTTCTAGTTCTTTCATTTAGTCTTTTCATGTTGACCTTGATATCCTGGATGTTTTCTGTTTGGAACTTTTCTGATTTTACTTTTTCATTGAGATATATATCAATTTCTGCAATTGTATCTTTAGTGCCTGAGATTCTCTCTTCCATATCTTGTATTCTGTTGGTGATGCTTAACTGTGTGGTTCCTGATCTTTTCTCTAAGTTCTCCAGCTCCAGGGTTTTCTCTGTTTGTTATTCCTCTCTTTTCATGGTGACCTCTTTTTTGTTGTTGTTATTGTTCGATCCTTCCTATCTGCCTCTACTTCTACCTCTCCATGTGCCTTTTTTTCCCGGATGTATTTGGCTATGTTTTGAGAGGTTTGTTCATTTCCTCTTTATGTGCCTCTAATAACTGGATAAGTGCAGATTTGAGAACATTTCCCTGTGTTTCCAATGAATTAGAATATCCATTGATCTTTGGGTTTACTGGTGAAGCCATGATATACTGATTTTTCTTGAATGCATACTTATGTCAACCTCTAGCCATCTATCTGCTTTTCTGTTACCCTGATGTTTGTTCCTGGACTCTGTTATTCCAAATGGGTCCATCTGTCTCTGGTGTCTGGAGTATTCTTCTGGAAGATAAGAAAGGTCCACAGGTTGAGAGTAGATTTTGGTGTTTCAGCTGTAGCTAAGGGAGGAAGGTTGCAGATGCATGTGTACAAATGTGGGCATGTGAGTGGAAGTATGCTTTGAAGGACAAGGAGCTAGAGCATGTAGTTGCCTAGAAGGTGGAGGATAAGTGCAGGAGGGGATACTGGAGCTGTTTGTGGGCACATTGTATATGTTCAGGTTCCCTGAATACCTCAGTGGCCTACAGGCCTGTCTTACTGTCCTCCTGGTATTAAGATCTGTCTGGGTTCCAGGAACTGTTTGCCTGGACTCTACTGGGAGACCCACAGAACAGGGTCTTCAATGTTGAGAACACTGTCCCAAAATCAATGTTCTTCTTCAGCTTCTTCAGCTGCCCCTCCATTCGTCCATTTCTCAGTTTCACTCCTTTCCCCCTCATATATGGTGGAGACTAATGTATGGGCTACATCTTAGCCAAGGTTTTATGTTCTCACGATGCATTGTCATTTTGGGGAGTATCATTCCCTTCAGGGCACCCAGGGCTCAGTTTTGGCTCTGTTGGTCTTCTCTGGAGCTCCTGTCATCGCCAGGTCTTTCTATCTCCCCCTTCTTTCATATGATTCCCTGAGCTTTGCCCAAAATTTGGCTTTGCTTTGATACTTCAATCCATAGAATCTTTCAGAGGCAGTCTGTGATAGGCTCCTGTCCTATTCCCTGTCTTCTCCTGCTCCCTATATCTATCATATTTACCCTTTTGAATAAGTATTGGGCATCTTTCCTAGGGTCTTCTTTGTTGTTTAGCTTCTTTAGGATTATTGATTTTAGTATGTTTAAACTATGTCATATGTTTAATATCCACTTAGGAGTGAATATATGCCATGTGTGTCTTTCTGCTTCTGGGTAACCTCACTCAAGATGATCTTTTCTGGCTCCCACAATTAACCTCACATCAGAGAAAAAAAATCAAAAGAAAACAAGCACACAAACACACTATTACCACCAACTCCATAATAAAAGGAATGAATATTCATTTGTCACTATTACTATCAATATCAACGGACTCAACAATCCAATAAAAAGACGCAGGCTAACAGAATAATTCAAGGAAACAAGATACAACATTCTGCGGCATCCAAGAAACACGCCTTTGCAACAATGACAGACAATACCTCAGAGTAAAGGGCTGTAAAAATTTTTCAAGCAAACGGAACCAGAAAACAAGCTGGAACACCTATACTAATAAAATAGACTTTCAACCAAAATTAACCAAAAAAAAAAATATATGAGGGCGGGAATTCATTCTCATCAAAAGAAAAATCCACCAGGAGGACATCACAATCCTGAACATATACGCCCCAAATTCAAGAGCACATGCATTTATATATAAAACATTATTAAAGCTCAAATTAAACACTATTAATCCCAACACTTTAATAGTGGATATTTCAACACTGCACTCTCACAAACTGACAGAACAAGACAGAAGCTAAATATAGAATAAATGACTTGTACACAGATGTTAAATCCAATGGACCTAATAAATGTCTACAGAATCTTTCAGCCAAACAGAAAAGAGTTTATCTTCCTTTCAGCAACTCTGGGACCTTTTCCAAAATTGACCGTATAGTTGGACACAAAGCTAGCCTCCCCATATACAAGAAGATTGAAATAATCCTTTGTATCCTATCAGACAACCATGGCCTAAAACTAGACATCAACAAAAACAGAAATAACAAATGGCCCATACACACATGGAAACTGAGTAATTTTCTACTCAATGCCACCTAGGACAGGAAGGAAGTAAAGAAATTAAAGACTTCCTAAAATTCAATGAAAATAAAGATACAACAAACCAAAATCTCTGGGGCACAATGAAAGCAGTGCTAAGAGGAAAGTTCAAAGCACTAAGTGCCTTCAGAAAAAAGGTATAAGACATCTCATACAAGCAACTTAATGTCACACCTGAAAGCACTAGGAAAATAAAAAGAAGAAGAAGCAGTTGGAAATATTCAAACTCTGGGCTGAAATCAATAAATTAGAAACAAATAAAACAATACATAGAATCAATAAAAAAGAGCTGTATCTTTGAGAAAATCAACAAGATAGACAAACCCTTACCTACCTAACTAAAAGTCAGAGAGATTCTATCCAAATCAGCAAAATCGGAAATGAAATTGGGGACATAATAATAGACACTGAGGAAATACAAAGAATCATTAGGTCTTATTTCAAAAGCCAATATGCCACAAAATTTAAAAAATATAATAGAAATGAACACTTTTCTTCATAATTCCATTTACTAGAGCTAAATCAAGATCAGGTAAATAGACTAAGTAGTCACATATCCTCCGAGAAAATAGAAGCAGTCATCAAAAGTCTCCTTTCCAAAAAATCCTAGGGCCTGCCGGTTACAGTGAAGAATTCTACCAGATCTTCAAAGAAGAGTTGACACCAGCACTCATCAAATTATGTCACCAAATAGAAACAGACGGAACATTACCAAACTCATTTTATTAGGCCACAGTAACCGTGATACTTAAAACACACAAAGTCCGAAAATAAAGGAGAAATTTATACCTGTCTCTCTTATGATCCATAACACAAAAATACTCAATAAAATAGTACAAAACTGAATCCAATAACACATAAAATACATGATCCACCATGACCAAGTAGGCTTCATCCCAGGCATTCAGGAATGGTCCAATATACAGAAATCCATCAATGTAATCCACCAAATAAACAAGCAGAAGGTAAAATCAAAACAACAGAAAATATGCATACAGTCATCTCCATAGATGTCGAAAAATCATTTGACAAAATCCAACACCCATTCCTGTCTAAAGTCTTGGAGATATCAGGGATACAAGGTACAACCTTAACTATAATAAAGACAATATACAGCAAACCTATAGCCAACATCAAATTCAATGGAGATAAACTTAAATCAATCCCACTGAAATCAGGGACAAGGCAAGGCTGTCTATTCTCTCTGTATCTGTACAGCATAGTCCCTGAAGTCCTAGCTAGGGCAACAAGAGAACCAAAGAAGATCAAGGGTATCCAAATTGGAAAGGAAGAAGTCAAAGTATCATTATTTGCAGATGATATGATACTATAAGTGAATGAACGCCAAAATTCTACCATAGAACTCCATAACTGATAAATTCCTTCAGTTAAGTAGCTGAATAAAAAAAAATCAGTAGCCCTCCTTTATACCAATGGCAAAAGGCTGAAAAACAAATTAGGGAAACAACACCCTTCACAATAGTCACAACATGAAGTACCTTGCTGTGACTCTCAACAAGCATGTGAAAGATCTGTATGAAAAAAAAAAAAAAACCTTCAAGACTCAGAAGAAATAAATTGAAGAAGATATCAGATGATAGAAAGGTCTCCCATGCTCATGGAATGGTAGGATTAACATAGTGAAAATGGCCATCCTACTGAAAGCAATCCACAAATTCAGTGCAATTCCCATCAAAATAACAACACAATTCTTTACAGACCTTGAAAGAACAATGCAAAATTTCACTAGTAAAAACAAAACAAAACAAAAACACAATTGCTAAAACAACCCTCTACAATAACAGAACTTCTAGAGATATCTCCGTCCCTGCTCTCAAACACTACTATAGAGCAACAGTAATAAAAATTGCATGGTACTGGTATAGAAACAGAATGGTGTAACAATGGAATTAATGACCCAGAAGTAAACCCACATACCTATGGATAATTGATTTTTGACAAAGAAGTCAAAACAATACAATGGATAAAAAGACAGGGTCTTCAACAATCGGTGCTAGTCTCAATGGATGTCTACATGTAGAAAAATTTAAATAGATCCATATTTATCACCCTGCACAAAAATGAAGTCCAAGTGGATTAAAGACCTCAACATAATACCAGACATACTAAACCTGATAGAAGAAAAATGGGGAAAGACCTGGAACTTATTGCACAGGATACAAATTTCTGAATGGAATACAAACAGCAAAGGCCCTAAGAATAACAATCTATAAATGGGACCTCATGAAGCTGAAAAAAATTTCTATAATGCAAAGGATACTATAGTTAGAACAAAAGACGGCCAACATATTGGGAAAGGATCTTCACCAAACCTTTATGTTACAGAGGGCTATTATCCTGAATATATAAAGAAGTTAAGAATTGATCCAATCAAAATATAGTACCAAGCTAAACAGAGAATTCTCAATAGAGGAATATTGAATGGCAGAGAATCACTTAACGAAATATTTAATGTCCTTATTCATCAGGGAGTTACAAATCAAAATAACCCTGAGATTTCACCTTACCCAGATCAGAATGTTTATGATGAAAAACTCAATTGACAACATATGTTGGGCAGGATGTTGAGAAAATGGAACACTCCTCCATTGCTAGTGGTAATGTAAACTTGAACAACCACTTTGGAAATCAATCTGGTACGTTCTCAGATAATTAGAAAGTATGCTTCCCCAAGAACCAGCTATACCACTCCTAGGCACATATCCAAAATATGCTCAAGTACATGTAAAGGGCATTTGCTCATCCAAGTTTTCATAGCAGCTTTATTTATAGTAGCCAGAACCTGGAAACAACCTAGATGCCCCTCAGTTGAGGAATGGATACAGAAATTGTGGTACATTTACATAATAGAATACCACTCAGCTATTAAAAATAAGAAAATCATGAAATTTTTATTATTTCAACTTATTCAATTTGTACCCCAGCTGTAGCACCCTCCCTAGTCTCTTTCCAATCTCATCCACCCTCCCTCTTCTCCCCCTATGCCCCAATCCTAGTCCAGTGATAGGGGAGTTTCTCCTCCCGATCTATCTGACCCTAGCCTATCAGGTCTCATCAGGACTGCTTGCATTGCCTTCCTGTGTGGTCTAGCAAGGCTGCACTCCCCCTCAGGGGGAAGTGATCAGAGAGCCAGCCACTGAGTTCATGCCAGAGAAAATCCCTGATCCCCTTACTAAGTACCCCACCTAGAAACTGAGTCTATGGCCTACATCTGAGCAGGGGGTTTATTTCCTCTCCATACATTGTCCTTGGTTGGGGTTTCTGTCTCTGAAGTGCTCCCAGGGCTCAGTTTTAAAAAGAGTATTTTGAATGAGGTAACCCAGAAGTAGAAAGACACACATGACATATACTCACTCACAAGTGGATATTAGCCATAGAATATAGAATAAACATACTAAAATCTATATTCCTAAAGAAGCTATAACACAAGGAAGATTTTAGGGAACATCTCAATCCTCATTCAGAAGGACAAACGTGATAGATATAGGAAGCAGGAGAAGACAGGGAATAGGACGGGAGCCTACCACAGAGGGCCTGTGAAAGACTATACTTATTGTAGTTATTGAAGCAGAGGCTGAGACTCACAGCCAAACTTTGGGCTGAGTGCAGGGAATCTTATGAAAGAATGGGGCGATAGAAAGACCTGGAGGGGACATAAGCTCCAAAAAGAGAACAACAAAGCCAAAAATCTGATCCCTTAGTGCCCTGCAGAGACTGACACCCTAACCAAGGACAATGCATGGAAAATACCTAATACTCTGTCTCACATGTAGCCATAGACTCAGTATGCAAGTGTGACCCCTAGCAAGGGGAGAAGAGGCTTTCTCTGGCAGGCTCTCTGATCACCTCCCTGGGGCATGCAGCCTTGCCAGGCCACAGAGAAAGACAATGCAATCAATCCTGATGAGAACTGATAGACTATAGTTACATAGAAGGGGAGGAAGACCT
This sequence comes from Pachyuromys duprasi, assembly GCA_028658305.1. NCBI lineage: Eukaryota > Metazoa > Chordata > Mammalia > Rodentia > Muridae > Pachyuromys > Pachyuromys duprasi. The sequence continues at coordinate 115,890,070 of CM053742.1, forward strand.
CCACTATCAGTGGACTGGAGGAGGGGAACAGGGCAAGAAGAGGTAGGGAGTATAGGATTAGGAGGAGATGAGGTTGGTTTCACAGCTGTTATCCAAATTAAATAAATTTTAATAAATGATAAGAAAATAAATAAATAATAAAAAGTTAACAGCTTTTAAAATTTCACTTTTACATGTAGTAAATAGGTAGAAGTACAAAATAATAGGAACTTACAAAAGTATAAAAGAAAGAAGGTTTTTAATTAAATTTTTATTTTTTTATATTAAGTACAGTTTATTCACTTTGTATCCCAGCTGTAGCCTCCTCCCTCATTCCCTTCCTATCTTAAACTCCCTCCCTCATCTCCTCCCATGACCCTCTACAAGTCCACTGATAAGGAGGTCTTCCTCCCCTTCCATCTGACCCTAGCTTATCAAGTCTCATCCGGACTGGCTTCATTGTCCTCCTCTGTGGCATGGAAAGGGTGCTCCCCTTCAGAGGGAGGTGGTCAAAGAGCCAGCCACTGAGTTCATGTCAGACACTGTCCCTGTTGCCCTTACTAGGATTTCTATTTGGAGACTGAGCTGCCATGGGCTGTATCTGAACAGGAGTTCTAGGTTATATCCATGAGTGGTCCTTGGTTGGAGTATTAGTCTCAGAAAAGACACCTGTGCCCAGATTTTTTGGTTCTGTTGCTCTCCTTGTGGAGCTCCTGTCCTCTCAAGGTCTTATTATCTCCCCCTTCTTTCATCAGATTCCCTGCACTTTGCCCAAAGTTTGGTTATGAGTCTTAGCATCTGCTTTGATACACTGCTGGGTAGAGTCTTCCAGAGGCACTCTGTGGTAGGCTCCTGTCCTATTTCCTGTTTCCTCCTTCTTTCAATGTCCATCGCATTTGTCTTTCTGAATGAGGATTGGTATGCTCACTTATAAGAGGATATTAGACATATAATATAGGATAAACCTACAAAAATCTGTACAAGTAAGGAAGCTAAGCAAGAAGGAGGACCCTGGGTAAAATGATCAATCATTACTAAGAAAGAAGTTTTTTTTGATGTTTGTTCATTAAAAATAAAATTGTGGAGGGGAAACAATGTGAAATAAATAAACACTCAATTGTCAATTATCTAAATGGCTTTTACCCATAAAATTGGCAAAAGGAGGGACCAGTAACTTATGTATGTAAGTATTCTTCATTTATGATTATATATACCGTTCAGGAATTTTTAAGAACATGACACTGTTACCTAAACAACGATCATAAAATATTTTGTTTCGGTTATTGAAGCAGATGCTGAGTCTCATAGACATACTTTGGGTAGAGTGCAGGGAATCTTATGAAAGAAGGGGGAGATAGTAAGACGTGGAGAGAACAGGAGATCCACAAGGAAAGCAACAGATTCAAAAAGTCTGGGCACAGGGGTCTTTTCTGAAACTGATACTCCAGCCACAGCCACTCATGGAGATGGCCTGAAACCCCTGCACAGAGGTGTCCAAGTAGGCTCCATAGAAATGGGGACTGGGACTGTCTCTGACAGGAACTGATTGGTCTGCTCTTTGATCACTTCCCCTTGAGGGGGAAGCAGCCTTGCCAGGCTACAGAAGAAGACAATGCAGCCACTCCTGATGAGACCTGATAGACCAGAATCATAGGAAAGGGGAGGAGGACCTCCCTTATCAGTGGACTGGGAGAGGGACACGTGTGAGGAAGGGGGAGGGTGGGATTGGGAGGGGAGGAGGGAGGGAGATACAGGGGGGATACAAAGTGAATAAACTGTAATTAATTAAAAAATTTTTAAAGTAAAAACAAAGAATTTGTAGACAAAAAATATTTTGTTTTTCACTGTGTTTAGAAAGAAATCAACAACCTTTTGGTATTTGCTTTGATATAGGACTTGCTGTGTAGCCTAACTAGACTCAGATTTACTATGTATTACAATCTAGTTTTGACTTTTCTAGAATTTTCTTGCCTCTTGCTTCAGCATCCTATGCTGAGATAATAGGTGTGCATCACCACCTCTAGCTTTCAAATAATAAAAATAATAATAAATAAGGAAATTTTCATATGACTGATTTCAAAAGTCTTAATATTTTGTTTCATGTTCCTAATGTTTACAAAAATAACATAAGTTCAGAAATTGAAAATCAAGTCATTGTGTCACTTGATTCCTAATTTGGACATAATTACATACCTTACCATTAATGCCAAACTCAAAACACAAAATTTCAACGATTTCAGTAAACTTTAAATTTATGAGAAAAAGTATCTGTGTTTATGTACTAATGTGTATGAATTTTGTGTTCCTTAGAATGGAAGCACATATATTCAGCATGTTGAACAAAAGGTGTAAAAGTGACCTATTTTCATGTCCCCCTACACTTGCTTAACTTGAAATTCATTTTTTCTTTTCTTATTTGCTAAGATGCCCGAGAACTTATCTGTTTGTACTTCAAGCTCAGTTATTAAAATGTAAATGTATGTGTATATATATATAACTATATTACTTCCTTAAATGTAATTTATTTATTTTTATATCGATCACAGGTTAGGTACTTTGCATCCCAGGTGTAGCCCCCTCCCTCATTCCCTACCACTCTCCCCATCCCTACTTCATCTCCTCCCCGTCCCCTTCAAGTCCACCAGCGGAGGAGGATCTCCTCCCATTCCATCCGACCCCAGTTCATCTTGTCTCCTCAGGGCAGGCTGCAATGTCCTCCCCTGGGATCTAGCCAGGCTGTTACTCCCTGACATGTATTGGGGAGGGTCGAAGAGTCAGCCATCAAGTTCAAGACTGAAACAGTCCCTGTTTCCCTTACTAGGGTCTTCAGGTGGAAAACAAGCTACCATGGGTCACATCTGAACGCGACTTCTAGGCCATTTCCATACATGGTCCTTGGCTGGAGAAACTGTCTCATATAAGACCCCTGTGCCCTGCTCAGTTTGGTCTTTGTGGAGCTCTTGTTCTCCCCAAGTCTTACTAACTTCTCCTATTTTTATTATTATTTCCCACCCTCTGCCAAAAGCTTGGTTGTGAGTCTTAATATCTGCTTTGATACATTGCTATATTGATTCTTTCAGAGGCCCTCTTTGGTATGCTCCTATCCTATTGCTTGTTTTATCCTCTATTGAATGCCCATACCATTTGATCATCTGAATAAGCATTGATCATACCAACCTGGGTCCTCCTTCTTGTATATCTTCCCTAGGTGTATAGATTTCAGCATGACCTTCCTATCCTATAAGTCTATATAAGTGAGTATATACCATATGTTTCTTTCCGCTTTTGGGATACCTCACTTAAGATGATCATTTCCAGGTCCCACCATTTGCCTGCGAATTTCATGTCTTCCTCCTTTTTAATTGCTGAGTAGTATTCCATTTTGTAAAAGTACCATAATTTCTGTATCCATTCCTCAACCGAGGGACATCTGGGTTATTTCCAGGTTCTGGCTATTATCAATAAAGCAGCTACGAACATAGTTGAGCAAATGTCCCTGTTGTGTACTTAAGCATCTTTTGGATATATGCCTAAGAGTGGTATAGCTGGGTCTTGAGAAATCACTATTCCTAATTGTCTAAGAAAGCACAAAATTGATTTCCAGAGTAGTTGTGCAAGTTTGCATTCCCACCAGCAATGTTAACTACAGAATCCATTATGGGCTGTATATTTCAAGTTGATTTTCCAAAATCAAAATCTTTGATAGAATATAATTTTCCAAAGAATATTACATGCTGTCATGATTAACATTTATTGATGGTACAGCAAGTTTTAGCTGTCATTTTGTATAATAGAATGCAAACAAGAAGGAGGACCCAGGTTCGTATTATCAATGATCATTTAGATGGACAAATGGGATGGACATTGAATGGAGGAGAAAACAAGCAACAGGGCAGGACCATACCAAAGAGGGCCTCTGAATGAATCAATATAGCACTGCATCAAAGCACATATTTAGATTCACAACCAAGCCTTCCTCAGAGGGCTGGGAATAATAATGAAAATAGGGGGAGTTAGTAAGACTTGGGGAGAACAAGAGCTCCACAAAGACCAGACTAAGAGAATGGATTTGTAAATAAGACCCAACAATCTGTTGCACACAGGAAACACATCTAAGTCACAAAGATAGATATTGCCTGAGAGGAAAGGGCTAGAACATGGTTTTCCAAGCCAATGGACAAAAGAAGCAAGCAGGAGTAGCCATTCTAATATCTAATAAAATGGATTTTCAACCAAAACTAATCAAAAGAAATGGGGACGGTCATCTCATAATCATGAAAGGAAACTTCCACCAAGAAGACATCACAATCCTGAGCAGATATGCCCCAAATACAAGGACACCCACATTTGTAAAAGCAACATTAATACACTTAAACCACACATAGATCCCCACACATTAATAGTGAAAGACTTCAACACCCTATTATCAACAAAAGACAGGTCAACAAAACAGAAATTAAAGAAACAATGACTCTAAGTGAGGTCATGAATCAAACGGACCTAGCAAACATCTACAGAACCTTTCACCCAAACACAAAATAATTTACATTCTTTTCAGCACCTCATGGAACCTTCTCCAAAATAGACCATGTACTTGGCCACAAAGAAAGCCTCAACGGATACAAAAATATTGAAATAATTCCTTTTATCCTCTTTGACCTCCATTGACTAAAACTGGACCTTAACAACAACAGCAATAGCAAAAACCCTATACAAACATGGAAACTGAACAACTTGCTACACTGAACAACAACTGGGAAAGGGAAGAAAGAAATAAAGAATTCAAAATTCTTCTTAGAATTCAGTGAAAATGAAGGCACAACATATCCAGACTTATGGGGCACAATGAAAGCAGCCTAAAGATGAAAGTTTATAGCAATATGTGCCTTCCAGAAGAAATTTTGAAATTTCTCATTAAAGCTATTTAATGGCTCTCCTCAAAGCCCGAGGGGCGGGGTGAAGAAGCAAACACACCCAAGAGGAGTAGACGGATGGAAAAAAATCAAACTGAGGTCTGAACTTAATAAGTTGTAAATAAATAAAACAATTCAGTCAATGAAACCAAGAGCTAGTTCTTTGAGAAATCAACAACATAGACAAACTTTTAGCCAAATTAACTAAAAGGCAGAGATACACTATCCATATCAACAAAATCAGAAACAAATAGTGGGACATAACAACAGACACTGAGAAAATCTAAACAATCATTACGTCCTACTTCAAAAGCCTATATGCCACAAAATTTGAAAATCCAAATGAAATGGACAAATTTCTTCATCAATTCCACTTTCCAGAGCTGAACAAATAAATTAAATACATCTATATCCATCCCCTAAGGAAATTTAAGCTGTCATCAAAAGTCTCACACCCAACAAAGAAAGAGAATTTCAGGCCAATCTCCCTCATGAACACTGATGCAAAAACAGTCAATAAAATATTTGCAAACCGTATGCAAGAACACATCAAAGATGTCATCTACTATAACCAAGTAGGCTTCATCCCAAATATGGAGATGTGTTTCAATATACAGAAATCCATCAATGTAATTTACCATATAAAAAAACTGAAAAAGCTGTTTTTCTTTTCTTTTTTTTTCCTTGAAATTTGCTCTATTTTCTAAGCAAGAAGTACTTACTTGTCATGACTAAAAATTTATAGAAATAGGTCTGTTGCACACCCAGATTACTCTAGTATTTGCTAATAAGTATGAGATGAATAGCAAAAGTAATACTCAGGAAGTCATACTGAAAAAATATAGCATATATATATTGCATTATATATAATACATAGTATTATATATTGTATCACAAAACTACACAAATGTAGGATGCACTTCAAAAACATATTTATATCATATTTTAGTTGAATATTAAATACCTACAGTGAGAAGTTTCTCATTTTTGTTATCTTTAGGTTGCCATAGGAAAGAGACTATGAGTATTCTTGAAAGCAACTTGTTACATGTTTAAAGTCACGGGTATTGATATTTTTAGAGCAATAATTTAGTTGAAATATTAAAAAATAATTATTTTATAAAACATGCAATATATTTAATATAAGAGGAATATAATATTTAATTGAAAATCAAAAGCCAATAAAAAGCAATCTATCACTGAAAAAAATGAAATATATTTCAGATCATTAGCCAGCATTGGGCATTCATCCAACATTTAAAATTATCTAATTAAGATTTGTGTGATAAACATAAGCAACCATCAAGATCCCAAAATTGTATATTGTATTTTCTGTTAGCTTTCATATGTCTGCCTCAGGAAATTCTTGACCTATAAAGACATGTATAGTTAAACCTACACACACTTTTCAGATTTTTGTATAAATTGGCAGATGGACATAATAATGAAAATTTGCTGCCATTTTGGTTCAAATCAGGCTGTTCCTATCTCTGCAGATGGCAGTTGAGCCTTAATGTTTCTTCCTTTCTTTTCATAGGGGAGATCACTGGGTCATCTTGGAATAACCATTCTGTAAGTAAAATGTGCCTCAAGACTGGGTTCTGGTAGATTTAACTGAACTAGAAAAATATAACCAAGCAATTGTAGGAAAAATTACATCAATATCAATGAATGATGATTACTTATGAAGAAAACAGCATTTGCTACTTTATTACTTAGCATGTGAGACATTAGGTTATAACTATAACTGAAAACTTCATTGTCTCAGACACATAAGACTACAAGACTTTTATTGGATTGAAAGCTTACAAACTGTTTCTCTGCTTGCTCCTCTACCCTTATGTGACCAAAAAAAAAAATCTTCCTCTCTTCCCATCTCATCTTTTCTCATCTTCCTATGAACAAAAATAAATATTCCTCTTTTAGGATGATTTTTCCCAATAATTCTGGTATTTAGTTACAGTGACTATATGCGGCAATCACAAAAGATTAGGTAAAATAACTGCTATGAGAAACCCATTCATGTGGTCTATAGACCTTTGGAAGCATGTGTGAGAAATGTGGAAGAGTGTGGAACTACAAGCTTTGAAAACCTTAGAAAGCTGTAAGCAGAGATTAGTTGTCTATTTGGGTGGGGTGTGTAATTCTATAAAATGTGTGAAACAAAAAGAGCTCATGAGTTTTCAGAAGGATTATGGATTCTATTGGACTAAAGGCTGTTCATAACATATTCTGGAAAAGAACTCATTTTGGCTCATGTTCTGAAAATTTGAGTAAGAATGTGTTCAACAGTAATGGACTAATATATATTGTTCAGCATAATTCAAGGTAGCATAACATTCAGGCTACAGCAAGGTAACTGCTCTCTGAGTGCCTAGTCAGATTTACAGACAAAGAGCAGGCAGCAGAACAAAAACAATGAAAAATGTACAGCTTGGAGAGGAAGGGAGTGTGAATAAATAAAGTGTAAGACATGGAAGGCAAAGTAATGTCAAGGTAGCTGTAATTGTTACCTATTGATGCCATCAAGAAGAAACTGCTGGGGATGGTGGTGACACTCACTTGTAGTGCTAGCACCTGGTAGGCTGAGGAATGATGAAAATCAATTCCAAAGCTGGCTTGGGTTACCTAGTGAGTACCAAGCCTGGTAGAGATACTTATCCAAACCCAAAAAGGAAAAAGGAAAAACCTGAAATACACAGCACTAGGACAATATCAAAATTACCCTTGAGGGAAAAAGCTTGCCCTATCAAAGGCCACAAATTTTAGTATGCAAATTAATTTGAAACTTGAGAGCTTGGATTAAAAATGGAGTCTTTTTTCCCTTTGAAAGTAAGCTCTCGGATACAAGATGACTGCCACGAGAGGACACTGTGTCTGAGGAGTAGGACAGCAGAAACAACGTAGCGACCAGGAGACTGAACTCTGGGACCTAAAACCCCAGCATTTGTGATTGCCAGGTGAGCAGAACTCCTACGGTGAGAAAATCAAGTGGGAAAAACCTAGGGACACCCAGTTATTACCCAGTAAAATCTCCGGGTGACCAGCGGTGCACAGCTCTGATCTGAACGAGCAGCCATGCTGGGCGCCCGTACCCGCCATAATAGACTGGAGCACACAGTCTTGCAGGCAATCTGAGGAGAAACCGGGTACCATTTTCACTGACCCGTACACTGTGAGCACACACTACACCCGGGTTCTGCTTCAACCCATGGGTGTATACGGCAGGCACACACCTATCACCTGAACCACCACAACTGAGGGGTCAGGGGACCTTTTTGACCAGACTGCACACTGCGGGTGCACACCACATGCTTCTGCTAGCAAAACCTCAGTCCCTCTGTGACTCCACGGGCAAGTCTGGGAAGGACCCCAGTTCTGCTTCAACCCACGGGTATACAACAGGCACACATCGCTGGAACCACCCCAGACTGATAAGGTCCAGGGACTGTCTTGACCAGACTGCACACTAAGGGCAAACACTGCACAGTTCTGCCAGCAAAAAAATCAGTCCCTGCTTGTGTCCACAGGCCAGACAGAGAAGGCCTCAGGCACCATTTCAGACAGGCCTGCATACAGCGGATGCACACCAACCCAAACCCACTGTGTTTGCCCCAAATATCATCTTAGACACAGCCCCTGGCCCAGAAGGGGGCGACAAATCTCCATTCCAGGGGAGAGCCCTTAGTAGCAAGCCCAGGGCGGATTGCACAGTCCCCAGCTGAAATCTCAAACCTGGAAACTCAGACTCTAGTACAGAGTGAGGAGTAAAGCCTCCAGACCAGAGGGGTGACCAGCCTGCAGTGCTCACAGCTTCTAGCACAGAGCACGAAGCCAGGCACACAGAGCCCACAATAGAGTTCAACTGAGACACAACACACACTAACAAACCACCGGAAATCCCTGATCTTCTTGAAGAATACTTCTGACAGAAGAGATTAACAGTTTCAGACTGAAGTACAGCCTTAAAGCACAAACAGCTCCCTGATTATATATAAACAAATGCCCAGAAATCGGAGAAAGATCTCACCCAACAAAAATCAGGACACCATGGCCCCAACAGAAACACCCAAAAGCAGTGGAGATTTTAATTCAGCGGAGACATAGGAAAATTACCTTAAAGCTTTGATTAGGCAGATATTGGAGGAACAAGAGGAGAGACAAAAAGAGGAAATGAACACGGCCCTCAAACAAATGGAGAAGAAATTAACTGCCCACATAGAGGAACAATCAAAGATAAACACAGAGGAAACAACCAAAATAGGAGACACAGTAGATCAGTTGAAGGAAACAGTACAAACCACGAAAACGGAATTAGAATCTATAAAGAAGACACAAAGGGAGAAGAACCTGGAACTGGAGAACTTAAAAAAAAGACCAGGAACAACAAAGGTAAGCAACAAAAATAGAATACAAGAGATGGAAGAGAGAATCTCGGGAGCTGAGGATACGCTGGCTGAAATGGATTCCTCACTCAAAGAAAATAAAAAATCAGAAAAATCCCAAGCACAAATCATCCAAGAAACTAAGGATGCCATCAAAAGACGAAACCTAAGAATAGTTGGAATAGATGAAAAAGAAGACTCCAGGCTCCAAGGACCGGAAAATAAATTTAAGAAAATCATATAAGAAAATTTTCCCAACTTAAAAAAAGAAATATCCATAAACAAACAAGAAGCCTACAGAACAACAAATAGACAAGACCAGAAAAGAAATACCTCTCACCACATCATAGTCAAAACACTAAACCTACAAAACAAAGAAAAAATATTAAAGGCAGCAAGGGAAAAGGGTCAAGTAACATATGAAGGTAGACCAATCAGACTCACACCAGACTTCTCATCAGAAACTATGAAAGCCAGAAGGGCTTGGGCAGAAGTCATGCAGACTTTAAGGGAACACAAATGCCAACCAAAACTACTCCAACCAGCGAAGCTTTCAATCAACATAGATGGAGAAAACAAAATTTTCCATGACAAAACAAAATTCATGCAATACCTACAAAGCAACCCAGCCCTTCGGAAGATACTAGAAGGAAAACTTCAGT
>CM053742.1:115900508-115934148 GCA_028658305.1 Pachyuromys duprasi
TAAACCCAGACACACTAAACCGGTTAGAAGAAAAAGTGGGGAAGACCCTAGAACTCATTGGCACAGGAGACTACTTCCTGAATAGAACATCAACAGCACAGGCTCTAAGATCAACAATCAATAAGTGGGACCTCAAGAAGCTGAAAAGCTTCTGTAAAGCAAAGGACACTGTCCACCGAACCAATCCACAGCCTACAGATTGGGAAAGGATCATTACCAATCCTACTTCTGACAGAGGGCTAATATCCATTGTATATACAGAACTCAAGAAGTTAAAAAGCAAGAAACCAAGTAATCCAATTAAAAAATGGGGTATGGAGCTAAAAAGAGAGCTGACTGTAGAGGATTATAGAATGGCAGAAAAACACTTAAAGAAATGCTCAACGTCCTTAGCCATCAGTGAGATGCAAATCAAAACAACTCTGAGATTTCAGCTTACACCCACCAGATTGGCTAAGAGCAAAATCTCTAGTGACAACGCATGCTGGAGAGGCTGTGGAGAAAGAGGAACCCTCCTCCATTGCTGGTGGGAATGCAAACTTGTACAACCACTCTGGAAATCAATTTGGCGCTTTCTTAGACAATTAGGAATAGTGATTCCTCAAGACCCAGCTATACCTCTCTTAGGCATATATCCAAAAAATGCTCAAGTACACAACAAGGACATTTGCTCACCTATGTTCGTGGCTGCTTTATTTGTAATAGCCAGAACCTGGAAACAACCCAGATGTCCATCAGTTGAGGAATGGATACAGAAATTGTGGTACTTTTATACAATGGAATACTACTCAGCAATTAAAAAGGAGGAAATCATGAAATTCACAGGCAAATGGTGGAGCCTGGAAACGATCATCCTAAGTGAGGTATCACAAAAGCAGAAAGAAACATATGGTTTATACTCACTTATATAGACCTATAGGATAAGAAGTTCACACGGAAATCTACACACCTAGGGAGGATATACAGGAAGGAGGACCCAAGTTGGTATAATCAATGCTCTTTTGTATGAACAAATGGCATGGACATTGAGTGGAGGAGAAAACAAGCAACAGGACAGGAGCATGCCAAGGAGGACATCTGGGTGGGTCAATGTAGCGATGTATCAGAGCAGATATTAAGACTCATGATCAAGCCTCTGGCAGAGGGCTAGAAGTGATGATAGAAATGGAGGAGGTTGGTGAGACTTGGAGAGAACAAGAGCTCCACAAAGACCAAACTGACTCTCTCCCATACAAGCCGGGGAGTGACAGACTGGCTAGATCCCAGGGGAGGACATTGCAGCCAGCCCTGAGGAGACAAGATGATTGGGATTGGATGGAAGGGGAGGAGGTCCTCCTCTCTTGGTGGACTTGGAGTGGGCAGGGAGGAGATGCGGAGGGTTGTGGAGGGTGGGAGGGAATGAGGGAGGGGGCTATGCCTGGGATTCAAAGTACCTAACCTGTGATTGATATAAAAATAAATAAATTAAAAAAAAAGAAAAAAAGAACATAAGTTCTCAGTGTAGCGCATTTCAAGTTTAGCTAAATTGGTGCTGAGACAACACTAATGCTTTGGTAAAAGTGAGCCAGGCTACAAAACAAGCTAGAACCAGAATGGACTTTCAGTCTTTACTTGACATTCAATCTGAAGTCATTCAAATTCAAAGGGTCATGGAAACTGATACCTAGGTTCTAGAAAGCAACAGAGGTCAGGAAATACAGCTCCTTCCCTACAAGGGTATTATTAAAGGGGTCAATTCATAAAGCTCTGAAGGTGAAACCTAATTTACAGTGGGGAGTACAGGATGTTAGAAGCACCAGAAATATGGGGCATTCAGCATTAAATGGTACAGATATAGAAGAGAGATAGTCCAAAGGTAAGGCCATATATTCTGAAGGCTACAGAGTTTTATGGAAAAGATTATTCACGACAGTGAATCCCAGATGAATCCAATAAGCTCCAGGTATAAGGCCTGAATTTTGCACCCCTTGCTTTCAGTGTCACTTTGATCCAATTTCTCCTTTCTTATTTGCTTGGTTTTGTTTTTTGTTTGTTTGGTTAGTTGGTTTTGGTTTTTTTGTTTGTTTGTTTTTTTGTTTTTGTTTTTTCTGGCTTTTTTGAGAAAAGGTTTCTTTGGTTCTCCTGGACTCACTTTGTAGACCAGGCTGACCTCGAACTCACAGTTGTTCTCCTGCCTCTGACTCCCTGAGTGCTGGGATTAAAGACAGGCACCACCATGCCCAGCTCAATCTCTTTTTCTATACACACATTCACCTCTCCCTCTCTGAATTGGAATGTTTATAGCACTGAATGTGTGAAGTATGCCTTTTTACTTAACCAGAGCCTCAAGTTAGATTACCTTCACTATTAGGAAATATTTCCTAATATTTGAAAAATATTAGAACTCTTATGAATAAGGGGGTATTTGTAGTTGGACTGCATACATTATTACATTATGCTCTAAGCGTGAGCTTATTGGGAGAACAGGTAGAATGTTAAGTTCTGACTGAAAAAAAAATGCCTTTCTGCTACAGGCTCATATATACGAGCATTTGAACCCCAGATACTACTGGTATTGTTTGGGGACATTGTGCAGATTTAAGAGATGAGTCCTGACTGGTACCAGTAGGTCAATGCGGGAAGGAATATGGATGACAATCAAGTCTGGGTTCTGCCCTGAGATTCTTCCTGTCTACTCTTCAATAGAAATACATCAAGTTTACTATAAAACCCTGCAACCAGGGCCTCAGCCAACATGCTTTTTCTACCATGATACTGTGAGGTAAAATAAATCCTTCTTATAAATGGCTTCTTGTCAGGCTTCTGTCACAGTAGTTAAAAAATAAAAACAAAACAAAACCCCGAATACACACAAAAAGAAATAAAACCACTACAAATAGGAGTCCATGTGTGGAGAATTTAAAGCTATGTTATTACGATATCCATCTTAACCTGAGAAGAGAGCTGTGATTTGACTGTATGGCAGGGCATTTCTTTACTTTGCTTGAAGAAATTTTTCCTGACGAGTAATAACTAATGAACAAATGATCTTTTTTATCCTGTTATCTGTCTTCCACATGTGCTAAGATACACTGCAGATGCCAAAAGGCAATAGATGGGGAGGTACCAACCCAAGTTGGTAGGGTGTAGTGTTTTAAGATATGAGACCTATCTTGCTATTTTATCCTAGACAACCTACAGTAGGATTTGGAAGCTGAAACTTCTCCTATTATTACTTGTATGTTTCATGTTTATCTTCATGCTTTGTAGTATAAAAAGAAACAACTGGTGACTACTTAACCCACCTCCTGTAAAAAAAAAAACATTCTATTAAAAGTATTTATAATAATGTGAACTTCACTTCATTTAACTTAGAATTTTTGAATAGCACCTGCTCTGATTAAAGAAAAAATTCTAACACAAGTATAATTATTTTTTCAGCACAGGCTGGGCATTGGCATTCAATTTAATATATTACTATAACACATTATAGGAAAAACTATTAAATTTTGTTCATTATTTGTTACACGGAACTATTTTCCAAAATGTGTGCTCAGAAGAATTAAGGATATAAAATTAAATTGACAGCAGTGGAGACATGTTTCAGAGGCAATCAGATAAATATAAATAACATAAAAACTAGTTTTCATGATGTAACTCTCCAGGAGTATATTTCAAGGTCAGCAAGAAAGAGATCCTTCTAAATGAATAAGAGGTCTAATCACAGTACTTTGCCATTTTGTCCAAGAATCAAAACTCTTTGTTCATTTAAACACAAATGAAAACAATCCATTTGCGATATGAGGTAATAACTGGCCATTGCCTATGAAAAAATTGTAGTATAACAGTAATAAGAATATTAAATACCAACTTAAATACAGATTTCAAGATGTTCTCGTATAGGAATGCTAGAATGTTGCCAGAAAAATATTTTATCTTCTGGTATGCAATGTATGCAGCTCCTAGAGAGTTATTTTTCTTCTAGGAATTAGCCCATGGTACATAAAGAGCCTCATTTTTGAAGTTTACTCTCTGATAGCCTTTCAAGTCACACTAAAAAATCTTCTATATGCAATATTGAAGAAAAAGAGTTCAAAACACAGCTTAATCAGCTTCCTTAACGTTTGGGTTAGTTCATAGTTTTAAGTTTAAAACACAGAGCATGGACCTGTGGAGAAATACCAACAGGTTGAAAAATAAGCTGTTTTATTGCCATGCATGGCTTTCTTACAGGAGATATCCTCATTGTCTTAATTGCTTTTCTTTTTGTCAGAAACAGAAGTCATGCCTGGAATCACACAATTTAGCATTCAAAATTACTTTATTACGTACCACCACTGCAAATTAACAGCAGTTTCAGGAGATCTATAATCACTTTCTGTGAGCTTAAATTTATATTGAAATAGAGTCATATTTCACTGTAAACCATTTTGTCCAAGTTTATTGAATAAAATATGGAGTGTATCTTGCAATAATTTCTATTCATAGAACTGTGCATATTTAATGCATAAGTAATTAACTCAGAGTCACCAATAATGGGCTTGAGTCACATTAAAGAAAGAAATCAAAACACCGGTGTAATTTAAGAAAAAGCAATTCTAGATTTGAATTTTCTGCTTTCCTCACCCTGTACCCTCATGAAGGCAGATGTTTTGTGAATCTATTGCTGTGTTTGTGTCTGTCCTTGTGTGTCGATGGGTGTCTATGTGTGTCTGTATGTCTCTGTCTAAGAAAGGGGTTTGCTCTTATTGAACAACACAGAAACAACAAAAGAAGCAATGAATGAATGATGCATTACAGAACTCTTTAACATAGCTTTATAATAGCTTAAATCACTAGCTCTACCTGACCAGAACTGACCCAGGTAATTAGTGGTAATACAAATATTTTCTATCAAATAATATCCATGTGTTAAGTCAACATTTATGGTGGATGTTCATTTTATAAGATTGCTTTTAGCTTATTTCTTTTTTCAAGCAAATGATACATATACAAATACTCATGCATGATCCCTGATCAGGAACATGGAAGAGCACATAATTTAAGATTATGGCTATACACTAGCTTGCATTGTAAAAATATATTGCAAGGGAAATCTAAGAGAAGTGAAGTAAGTTATTACGTTGTTTTCTTAGAGACAGGTTAAACAAAGGGGCTGAGTACATAGTTGGATATCAGCCTTATGCTTTAAGTGACCTTGAGGTGTATTGTTGACTCTGGCTGCGAGTTCCATCAAAAGTTGCAGTTGAGAATGTAAGAAAGATTTTTGTCAGAGTACATTACTAGAGAAGTGTCACTATTGAAATTGTGCTGTGATCAAACTGGATAAGAATTAATTACCAATAAGAACTCTAAGGGGGAAACTAGAATATTTTTTAAATTGGGATTATCTTTTCTTGTGCTTAACATTTAAGATTCTGTCATTATTTTCTTCACCTTTAAGTTTACTAAGAATTAAATGTGTGTCCTAACACATATAAGAAACTGAGGTTAGCTAATCATAGTAATAACTTCTTGGTTAATCAACATAATTGCAGAAAGATAAATGCTAACACAACATATTCCAAATAGGACAATTGTAGATTCTTAAATTAAGTTTTAACTACTAGGAAAGACATGGTATACAGAAAGAGTGAACAGTGCAACATTCAAACATTTTGTTCTGCTATGCATAAGCTTGTATGCTTCAAAATTAAGATTAGTGCCATTTTTGTTTTCTATATTGTACTTTCTCTTTGAAGTTCATAGTCATTCTGGTTCTGCACCATGATACATGCTAGGGTCTTAACTTACCAACTTAAAACTTGTTTATGACTATAAATAGCCAATATATATATACAATGCCATTCCAATTAGTATTTTTATTAACACAAACATATTAACATCAACCTGTAAGCATAATTACAGATCAGATAGATAATACACAGCAAAATTTAAATTGTCTTGAGTTATGTCCCTAGATTTGAAATATGTACCTTGTTCTTTTATGAAAACTAAAAGTAAGTTATATTATTGTGTGTAGTATACTGTCCAGAGTTTGAATTATAATCTTGCTGACCTTGGAATTTCAGTGTATTGTGTTTTGTTCCTTTACACACTACATATTTCCATTCTAAAAAAGCAATAAGGTAAATCTGTTTTAACTAGTACACCTACATATTCCTGAGGAAAGACAATTACTATCATCTTGACCTTCTGTAGAATTCACAGATTATACTATGCTCCCACTAAACTAGAGTACAGAGTAGATACCTTACTACTTTTCCTTTACTTACTGGATTTTTTTATTGGCTTGTGAGATCCTTTTCTGTCACATAAACCTTGACCCATCACATTTTATGTTCCATATCAGTGTTATTTACTTAGGAATTCTGTTGTATCCAGTTATTAATAATATTTACTATTGATATATCTTTCAGTAAAGCTGTGGCTAATCCTAAACAGCTGTATAACCAAATCACCACACAGAGACTATGATTTTTTAGTTAACCTCGAACACAATGCTGGACAATAGTTACTCCATCCTAAACCTCCAAGCCCGCATCATTCCATACCATTCAGATTCACCCATTATACTTACTTTTAGTGATATCTTAGGTCCGTCTCATTTCTCCACCTCTTTGCAAGACCTCTCCTCTAGTTTCTGCTCTCCCTGCTTCTCTTCTCCCTCCTACTCCTTTCTCTCCTCCTGCTCCTCCCTACTACTCCTTCCTCTCTTCCTGCTTCCTTCCTCTCTTCCCACTCTGAACCAGGATGTCCTACCCTATCCTCTCCATTGCTCAACGTTGTGGCTGGTTGTTTTAATTGACAAATTGGAGAAGAAATGGTGGCATATTTACACAAACTTGAGAAAAGTGTTGCTTAAAATAAACATCACAATACAATGTCCTGATTGAAACCAGGAGAGAGAAACCAGCATTTGAATGAACAAGGGTAAGGTGTATACATTCCAAAAGAACATTATACCAACATTTCCCCCTTGAAGTCCAATAAAATGTTTCTTTTCTTTCAATACAATAATAATGATGAAATTATGAAAACTGTTAGGTAAAATCTTTATGTGCAATGTCCAGTCTATGTGTATTTAGCAACTTAAGAGAAAGTATCTGATTATCCTATATATCTTGACAAGTTTAGAATTCTATACCTAAATTAACTTTTATCCTTATTATTATTACCTATATGAAAATATTTCCTAACTTCTAAACAACTTAAGCTTAATTGTGGCACTATAACTATTTGCTCTTCAACCCCATCAGAGACTTGAGAAGATATAAAATTAGTTAGTAGAGTAAATAAGAAGTGCATGTTAGCAGCTTCCAAAAAAAAAAAAATGATAGAGATTGTTTGCTGCCTGAAAGTCACCCGTAAGTCTCTATAACATTGGAGCATCATCTTCAGCCTTCTGGCTCAGAATATTTGACAACCATAAATGTGAAGCAGGAACTATTTAGGACATGCTTATCCTGTCTTGTCAGAGTTCAGCAGTCGACTTGTCCAGCATTTAAGCTTGCCCACTTTTGGCAGAATTTGTCTGCCATGAAGAGAGGGTATTTCCTTAACCCGAGTGGCTCAATTGCCACATTTGAGGCCATCTCCATATGGAGGTTCTTTGATGCTCATTATATTCTTTGAGGTATGCAGGGTTCTGCCAGGAAATGACACATCTTATTGTCAAAGAATCTTTAAAATAATAAAGACACTTTTAAATGCCATATTCTATAGGTTTCTGAAGTTTTTGAAGACTACCTATCTTTATGTAATCGATCTGTATACAAAATCATATCTGTTAAACTTAGTATGTATATTCCTGTGATAAATTGAACTAGTATCTGACATGACTATGAGTTGATTAACTAGCAATTAATTTCCATTACTAATCAGTTTTTAATAGCAGCTTAAAAGTGTTGGAAGTAACCTTCAATTTGTATCAATACACTAAAGCTTAGACCAATGTATCAAAATTGACTTATTTTTTTTATCAATTTGCCAAATGCTGTACCAGAGTTAGAATTAAGCTTATTTGAGAACAAATAAAACCCTAAGTTGAATAAATTCAATAATCTACCTTTTGTCTTATTATTCCTATAAGAAATCCCTCTATTCCCCTTTCTTTATTTTAACCCCTTTTCTCCTTATCTAATAAAGAGAAAAAAGAAAAAGGAAAAGAGAGAAATCCCTGAGTATAACCTTTTTTCACTGTGAGTAAGATGATTAATAATTTATAAACATCTCCCAAAGACGATAAAAATCTGTAGCCATAGAAAACAACCAAAAACATACCCAACCCCCTTTAAGGAAAATTGGATATCATTCTCATTGATTTCTTCTAGCTGACATTTTGGACATGCAAAAAGCCTGTTAGGGGTCCCCAAAAATTGGGAAAATGGTTAATTAAGCAAGCATTAACATTTGTGGTCCAGTCTTGAATGTTAACAAATTTCAGGCTTAATAAAAGTCCTATTTGAATTAGGAATAGTGTTTCCTCAAGACCCAGCTCTACCACTCTTAGGCATATATCTAAAAGATGCTCAAGTACACAACAAGGACATTTGTTCAACCTTGTTCGTAGCAGCTTTGTTCGTAATAGCCAGAACCTGGAAACAACCCAGATGTCCCTCAGTCAAGGAAGAGGAATGGATACAGAAATTATGGTACTTTTACACAATGGAATACTACTCAGCAATTAAAAAGGAGGAAATCATGAAATTCGGAGGCAAATGGTGGGACCTGGAAACAATCATCCAGAGTGAGGTATCCCAAAAGCAGAAAGAAGCACTTAGTACATACTCACTTCCATAGACCTATAGGATAGGAAGGTCATGCTGAAATGTATACACCTAGGGAAGATAAGCAAGAAGGAGGACCCAGGGTAGGATGATAAATCCTTGCTTAGATGGACAAATGGGATAGACATTGAATGTAGGAGAAAACAAGCAACAGGACAGGAGCCTACCACAGAGCGCCTCTGAAAGACTCTACCTAGCAATGTATCAAAGCAGATATTAAGACCCACAACCAAGCCTTCAGCAGAGTGCAGGAAATAATATGGAAAAAGGGGGAGTTAGTAAAACTTGGCGAGGACAAGAGCTCCACAAAGACCAAATAGATTAGGGCACAGGGGTCTTTTATGAGACTGTTTCTCCAACCAAAGACCATGTATGGATATAACCTATAACCCCTACTCAGATGTGGCCCATGGTAGCTCAGTATCCAGCTGGGTACCCTAGTAAGGGGAACAGAGACTATTTCTATCATGAACTCAATGGCTAGCTCTTCAACCCTTCCCCCCGTGGGAGGAGCAGCATAGCTAGATACCAGAAGAAGACATTCCAGCCAGCCCTGAAGAGACATGATAAGCTATGGTAAGATGGAAGGGGGGAAGGTCCTCCCCTATCAGTGGACTTGGAGGGGGCCAGGAAGAAGATGAGGGAGGGATGGGGAAAGTGGGAAGGAATGAAGGATACAAAGTACATAACCTGTGATTAATATAAAAATAAACAAATTAAGTTTTAAAAAGTCCTGTTTGTAACAGTCTAAAATGCTGGACCAATTAAGATTAGTACCTTTCTTAAAAGCTCTCTTGGGAGCAGGCTTTGATGAAAAACAGCAATTGAAGCAGTTGAGCAGGAACAAGCAGAATGCTGGAACATGCAAGATGCTGGAACAGATGCATCAATGTCTTAGTATGCCAGAAGGAGGATTCTGTCAGGTTTGATCCAGCATCTCCAGTGTCTGGTCCTTTTGTTCTGCAAACATATAATTTCTCACAAGAATTATACAGTTCTAAAGTTATAAATATACGTGATGTGCAGGATGAAACTAAACTGTAAGCCAATTTTTTCCCTGCCAATTAAAAGAATGGCATAATAAATTTTGAGGATATTATAGCCAAGGATTTCTTGGTCATGTAATGTTGTAGTTCTGGCTAGAGACATTTTTTATGTCTCAGTCATTTATACAGTTTTTCCCATGTAAAGGGATCAGCAATATTAGCTACCACTATTATTGAACATAAAATCATTATCATGTTGAAATCAAAACAAGGTTGGATAGATCAAAATATCTTTTGGGGGTCTTGGGTGCCTGTTGTATTAGGTCAACCTGCTACTTGTCTCCTGAGAGAAGGCCTCCCATTAGAGAGACAAGCTAGTTGCTTTGAGCAATAGAAAAGACATGTTTTAAGTAAACTTTATATAAATTCCTTTTAATTTAGAATTTAAGCATACCCTAGGCATCTTGTACCTGTTTACAGGTTTAGGCCTAGGTTTTTATATATGTTGTAGCTATTTGTCCTATCCCCCCCTTTTTATATATATGTAGAATGTGCAGTTATGCCTTTTTAGCCAAACTTTATTTAAACTCCCTCTTACCTTTACCACTTAAATGTACCCTAGGCATCTTGTACCTGGATTTTTACATTGACTGTGGCTATTTTTTGGCTTGCCCCTTTTTTATACAGAATGGGCAATTATGCCTATATAGCCAAATTATATATAAACTCTGTTTTACCCTTAATATTTAAGTATATCCTAGATATCTTGTACCTAGGTTTTTACATTGGTCTTGGCTCTCTTTGGCTTGCCCCTTTTTTGATATGGGATGGACAGTTTTGTTTTTTAAACATATGAATTATTTTTGAGTTTTTAGGACTTATCTAGACTGGCATGCACTTTTCCATCTGTATGCCTCTGTGTCTTTTTTGTATCAGGCATGACCAACATTTGTCCCCTGTGAAAATGTCTCTCATTCAAAAGGATAAGGCAGTTTCTAGAGCAGTGTGACATTATCTCTCTTTACATAAACCTAAAATTGATGTGAATCCAACCTTTAGAGCAGTAAGGACATATATCTATTATTTTAAAAAATAGCATTCACATAGTAACCTTAAGGAAAATGTTATTTGGAATCTTAGACTATCTCTGCCAGTGGCTAAACAGCAGGAGTTACCATCCTTCATCAACTTGTTCAAATATTTTTTCTCAAATTAATATCATTGTAACTTAAAGGCTTTAAATGAAAATCAAGCAAAGAGATAGGAAAATTTTAAGTTTTGGGTTAGTTGTGCCAATTTATGCTGTAACAAGCAAAGCCCAATTGATTATTTTTTGGGAATTTAGTTGATGTTTCAGTGAATTGGTGGAACCTTACCAAAAAGAGGTGACAAGTATCTTGCAATCAGAGAGCTTTGGATTTTAGCTGTTATTAATATAATTATTAGGAAGAGTGCCTTTTCTATTATCTGTAACTTAGTCTTCCAATCCTTGGCTTTTCCCCCCATTTTCTCCTTGAACTTTCTCAGAGAAGGCATGGAGAAGAGCCATCATCATTAAACATATTGTAACCAGATCCATGACTCTTACAACCAAAACTGACCGGGCCTGCAGGTCAATGGAAGGAGACCCTAAGAGTGGGGTGAGAATGGGGTGGGACAAGAGACGTGAAGAATGAAGACCAAGACAGGCTGTCTGATCATGGTTTCAGTTTATTTGAATTTTTCATACAATTTATAAGGAGAAGACAGGGCAGAAGAACTGTAATTATCGTTGGCAGGGTTACTAAGTGACCAAGAAACACAGGATGACCCACCAGAGGATTCACAGGATGTGCTAATGACAGTTGTTAGGAAAGTTCTGCAGAAATGTTACTTTGGAAGCCCCAAAGGGGGAGAAGGGTTTAAGGTATTTCAGGAAGGTGATCTTATTGCAAGCTCCAGGTCAGCCAGGAATGCACTATTGTATACAAGCAGTAGGCCATTAAACCAGGTCAGGCCAGATGCCAAGAATTCTGGGGGGCAGCAAGGTGCCATAAGGCTCCCCGCACAAAACAAAGCCAAAAGGTATTAAAACACAGTGGCATTTTTTTTTAATTTTAGATGCAGTTTTAGGCCCAACCCTGTCTAGTAGATTGTCTGCCTCCAGTTCCTTTCTTTACAGCCATAGCTGCTGAGCTAAGCTGAGCTGAACATGCTATGGTATAAAGAAGCCATTGGTCCTGAATCCTTCTGGTGAGACTGCAGTGGCAGCCAGTTTTGTTATGTCTCAGGTCTGCCAAGAGTAGCTGTCTTTCATTCCAGGGACTGTACAGAGGAAGACAATGCAGCCACTCTTGATGAGAGCTGATAAACTAGGATCAGAAAGACCTCCCCTATCAGTAGACTTGGGGAGGGGCATGTGTGGAGAAGGAGGAGGGAAGGTGGGATTGGAAGGGGAGGAGGAAGGGATAATGGGAGTTACAAGGTAAATAAACTGTAATTAGTAAAAAATAAATAAAAAAAAGAAAGAAAGAAAAGTCTCTCTTAAAAAGACAGTAATTGACCTTGGAGTTTTTACGTTTTAAGTTTGGGTTGTATCACTCAGAGCTTATTTCCCCCACCAAATCATGATAAAGTATAATTTAAAGGCTGTGGATTCTTGATTAGTTGGCTGCCATTTGTTATATAATGTTCTTTTGGAATGTATACACCTTACCCTTGTTCATTCAAATGCTGGTTTCTCTCTCCCACTATCTGGTTTCAATCAGGACACTGTATTGTGATGTTTACTTTAAGCAACACTTTTCTCAAGTTTGTGTAAACATGCCACCATTCTTCTCCAATTTGTCAATTAAAACAACCAGCCACAATGTTGAGCAATGGAGAGGATAGGGTAGGACATCCTGGTTCAGAGTGGGAAGAGAGGAAGGAAGCAGGAAGAGAGGAAGGAGTAGTAGGGAGGAGCAGGAGGAGAGAAAGGAGTAGGAGGGAGAAGAAGAGGAGAAGCAGGGAGAGCAGAAACTAGAGGAGAGGTCTTGCAAAGAGGTGGAGAAATGAGATGGACCTAAGATATCACTAAAAGTAAGTATAATGGGTGAATCTGAATGGTATGGAACGATGCGGGCTTGGAAGTTTAGGATGGAGTAACTATTGTCCAGCATTGTGTTCGAGGTTAACTAAAAAATCATAGTCTCTGTGTGGTGATTTGGTTATACAGCTGTTTAGGATTAACCACAACTTTACTGAAAGATATATCAATTGCAAATACTATTAATAACCAAATACAATAAATGGTGCCCAACATGGGGCTCCATTTGTTATATCAATAGTAAATATTTACAGTAATACAACAGAATTCTATACTGTATGTGTCTTTTTAAATTTAAAATTTTAAATTAATTACAGTTCATTTATTTTGTATCCTAGCTGTAGCCAACTCCCTTAATCCCTCCCAATCTCACCCTCCCTCCCTCATCACCTCCCGTGCCCTTCTCTAAGTCCACTTATAGGGGAGGTCCTTCTCCCCTTCCATCTGACCCTAGTTTATCAGGTCTCTTCAGGACTGGCTGCATTGTCTTTATATGTTTTATCATCATGTTTTAGTGTATATTTCACTTCTCAGCCCTTCAGTATATTTTGTTCCTAGAAATCACCAAAGCTCTGTGTGTGAAAATTGGTAAGTTCTACAACCATGTGGATCATTTTTAAAGGGTTTTTAAATTAAAATCATAATGGCTGTATTTTATTAACTAATTTTACAGTTATTCAAGTGTAATCATCTTCAAACGGTACTGGCTGAATGAGTATATTATGTTTCTATTCTAATGAATAATTAGATATTAAATTTTATAATCATATTATAATCAATAATATGGAGTCCACTTTTGAGGTTTCACCCTGAAAATATCAGTCAGTCAACTACTACTTTTGAGTTATTGTGTTAACCACAATTAAGACAAATAGAATAAGATGAGCATGCTAGCACTTGCAGTAATAATGGATTATGCTACTGAAGAAGAGATAACATGGTTTCATTATTGACCTTTAAATATTCTAATATAGTGTTAAACAATGTTTCTAATTAATAGAGTGGCTCATGTCTATCTATATTTTAAATACTCTGGTGGCAGAGATTACCAAGAGTTACAGATGAGAACCAGTCAAAAAAGCAAACAAAAAATGTAAATTGAAAAGGAAGTATAAATTTTCTCTGAATAAGGGTCCTAGGTCCTCTCAATTCAAGGTCCCTGGTTGGAGTATCAGTCTCTGCAGGCACTCTGGACCCAGGAATTTTAGCTCTGGTGTTGTCCTTGTGGAGTTCCTGTCCCCTCCAGGTGTTTCTATCTCCCTCTCCATCCATAAGGTTTCCAGCAGTCAGCCCAAAGTTTGGCTATTAGTCTCAGTATCTTCTTTGATACCTTTGTAGGTAGAGTCTTTCACAGTTCCGTTATGGAAGGTTCCTGTCCTGTTTCTTGTCTTCTCTTACTTCCTGTCTCTATACTGTTTGCCCTTGTGAATGAGGATTAAGCATCTTCCTTAGGGTTCTCCTTGTTGTTTACCTTCTTTAGGACAACAGATTTTATTATGTTTACCAATATTATATGTTTAGTATCCACTTATAAGTGAATATATACTGTGTGTGTCTTTCTGCTTCTGAGTTACCTCACTCAGGATGATCTTTTCTAGATCCCACCATTTACCTGCAAATTTCATGATTTCCTCGTTTTTAATTGCTGAGTAGTATTCCATTGTGTAAATGTATCACACTTTCTGTATCCATTCTTCCAGTGAAGGACATCTAGGTTGTTTCTAGATTCTGGCTATTACAAATAAAGCTTCTATGAACATAGTTGAGCAAATGTCCTTATTGAATGGTGGGATTTCCATATGGGTACACTAGTAAGAGGTACAGGGGTTGGCTGTCTCTGACATAAACTCAATAGCCTGCTCTTTGATTACCTCCCCCTGGGGTGGTGCAGTTTTCCCAGGCCACAGAGGAAGATGATACAGCCCACCTTGATGAGACCTGATAGGCTATGGTCGCAAAGAAGGGGAGGAGGTCTTTCCCTATCAGGTGACTAGGGAAAGGGCATACCAGGAGAATAGGAAGGGTGGGTAGGACTGGGAGGAGACAAGCAAGGGGGCTAAAACAGGGTTACATATCAAATAAATTGTAATAAATGAATAAATTATTGAATAAAAAAGAAAAGGAAGTATAGAAAAAGGAAGGACGAAAGAAAATAGTGAAGGAGGAAGAGAGGGAGGAAAAGAAAAAAGAAGCAAAAATCGTAAGTTTGAGAGTATAAATTTCTCTTTTCTCTCCTTTTTATTCTTTAGTCATTTAATGCCTGATCCTAGACCCCTCCTCTCTTGCCAGTACCGTACTCACACCCTCTTCTTCCATTTCCTCCTCTTCTTCTCAGAGGAGTATATGTCCCCATGGGGTACCAACCCAAGGTAGCACCTCAAGTGGCAGCAAGACTAAGCACACTGAGGCCTGAGAAGACAACTGGCTAGGGGGAAGGAGATCCAGAGGCAGCCAACAGAGTCAGAGACAGCCTCTTCTCGCACTGTTAGCTGATCCAAATGCTGACCAAGCTACCCATCAGCTACATGTGTCCATATATACATATGTGTCTAGGTCCAGCTCATGCAAGTTCTTTGGTGGTTCAGTCTTTGTGGGCCCTCAAGGTCAGTGGTTAGTTTATTCTGTAAGTCTTCTTGTGGTGTCCTTGACCCCTCTGGATACTTCTATTGTTCCCTACACTATTTGACAAAACACCCCACATTCAGCCTATTGTTTGGCTGTGGGTCTCTGCATCTGTTTTCATCAGCTTATGGATGAAGCCTCACAAAGGACATCTATGCGAGGTTCCTGTCTCAAACAAAACAGAGAAACATTAATAACGACAGGGGTTGACTCTCTCCCATGGGGTAGGTCTCAAATAGAGACACTCATTGATGTGTCATTGCCTCAATCTCTACTCAATCTTAATCCCTACCCTTCTTGTAGCCACAAAAAAAATGTGGTCAAATGATTTATGGTTGTGCCATGCTCTCCAACAATCATCCCACCTGGCCACAGAAGGAGGCCTCTTCAGGCTACTTAACCTGCACTGTTAGGAGTCTCAGGTAGGCTCACGCCCATAGACTCCCAGGCATTTCCACTATCCCAGCAATGGCCTGTCCTGGGCCCAGTCAAAGCTGGTTTGGAGGCTATTTGTAATGCAAGTCTCAGCACAGGAAGACAGGTTTTTTCCAGGCCTTCCCTTGGAGACAGGGAAGGATTTGCAAGTCCTTTCACCTTTTGTTTAGTGACAGCAGGTGGGAGAGCTTGTTTGAAATCTCAGCTCTGTCTCACTTCCTTGTAAAAATTAACCCCTTGTGTAATCTGTTTGTATAAATAAACAAGGCTTGCTGGTCTCGCTGCTTTTTTGGTGCAGAGCATATTGACGCTATAGGGCTCATTGGAGCCACGAGCAAGAGGCCAGAAGCCTCTCGGAACATAATACTGTGTAGTGTACATTATTAATTTCAATCCTCATTCACTTCTGCTCTGCTGGCGGGCTCCAGCAATGGCCTCAGTTTCAGTTCTCTCTCCCAGTTGCCCCCTCCCCATACCTGGTACCTTCCCCTGTTACCTTCACTTTTCCTCCCTCCATCTACTTTATATGTCTATATTATATCTTCTTCTTAGTCAGATTCAAGGACCCTGCCTTGGGCCCTCCTGGTTTGCTTTGGTTCTATGGCTTGTAGTATGGTTATCCTGTACTTTATGGCTAATATCCACTTATAAGAGACTACATACCATGTGTGTCCTTCTGGGTCTGGGTTACCTGACTGAATGATCTTTTCTAGTTCCATCCATTTGCCTGAAAGGTACATGATGTCTTTGTTTTTAATAGCTAATAGCTGAGTAGTATTACATTATATAAATGTGCTACATTTTCTTTATCCACTCCTCTGTTGAGGGACATCTAGGTTGCTTCTAGTTTGGAGCTATTATGAATAAAATTGATATGAACATAGTTCAGCAAGTGTTCTTGTGGTATGGTAGAGAATCTTTTGGGTATATGCCTATGAGTGGTATAGCTAGTTCTTGAAGTAGATCTATTGTAGATATTCTGAGAATTCTCCAGATTGATTTCCACAGTGGTTCTTCAAGTTTACACTCCTATCAGAAATGGAAGGCTGTTCCTTCTGCTTTATGGTAACATGGTTTAAAAATAAAACAAAAAAATCTAATCATGTTAAAAATAATCTGGAAAAATGAGATATTCATAGGTGAAATAGCTGTGGTTGACTTAGGCAATTCATAAAAATAAACTAAAATGGAACAAAATCTTAAATATAATATCTAAAACTCCAAAATCTGATTAAAAGAAAATATAAGAGAATTTTTAATTATTATTACAATGTTTTATTAATTAAAGTTTTTCTTTTACTTTGTATCCCAGCTGAAACCCCCTCCCTCACCACCACTGAATCCCACCCTTCCTCCCTCATCTCTTCCCGTGCCCCTCCCCAAGTACAATGATAGGGAAGGTCCTCCTCCTCTTCCAACGGACCCTAGCCTATCAGGTCTCATCAGAAATGGTTATATTGTATTCCTCTGTGGCCTGGTAAGGCTGCTCCCCACTCAGAGGGAGATGAACAAAGAGCTAGCCACCAAGTTCCTGTCAAAGACAGTCCGTGTTCCCATTACTAGGAAACCCAATTGACATTGAGCTGCCATGGGCTACATCTGTGCAGGGGTTCTAGGTTATCTTCATACATGGTCGTTGGTTGGAGTATCAGTCTCAGAAAAGACTCCATGTGCCCAGATATTTTGATTCTGTTGCTTTCCTTTTGGAGCTCCTGTCCTCTCCATGTCTTACTATCTTCCCCTTCTTTCATAAGATTCCCTGCATTCTGCCCAAAGTTTGGCTATGAGACTCAGCATCTGCTTTGATACCCTGCAGGGTAGACTCTTTCAGAGGCCCTCTGTGGTAGGCTCCTGTCCTATTCCGTGTTTTCTCCCTCTTCCCATGTCTGTCCCATTTGTCTTTCTGAGTGAGGATTGAGCATCTTACTCAAGGTCCTCCTTCTTGCTTAGTTTCTGTAGGTCTACCTATTTTATTATGTTTATCCTAAATATATGTCTAATATCCACTTATAAGTGAGTATATTCCAACTGTGGCTTTCTGCTTCTGGGATACCACTCACTCAGCATGATCTTTTCTAGTTCCCACCATTTTCTGAAAATTTCATGATTTCCTTGCTTTAAGTTGTATTGTGTAGATGTACCACAATTTCTGTATCCATTCCTCAACTCAGGGATATCTGATTTGTTTCCAGATTCTGGTTATTACAAATAGACATGCTTTGAACATGGTTGAACAAATGTCCTAGCTGTATACTTGAGCATATTTT
The DNA here is from genome assembly GCA_028658305.1 of Pachyuromys duprasi. Classification (NCBI taxonomy): domain Eukaryota; kingdom Metazoa; phylum Chordata; class Mammalia; order Rodentia; family Muridae; genus Pachyuromys; species Pachyuromys duprasi. The sequence goes on from CM053742.1 coordinate 115,918,654, forward strand.
GGATATGTGCCTAGGAGTGGTCTAGCTGGATCTTGAGGTAGCAATATTCCTAATTGTCTGAGAAAGTGCCAGATTGATTTCCAAAGTGCTTCTGGAAGTTTACATTCCCACTAGCAATGAAGGAGTGTTCCCCTATGTCCACATCCTCTCTAACAGTTATTGTCATTTGAGTTTTTGATCTTAGCCATTCTGATTGGTTTAAGGGGAAATCTCAGCGTCTTTTTGATTTCCATTTCCCTGATGACTAAGGATATTGAGCATTTATTTAAGTGTTTCTCTGTTATTTGATATTCCTCTATTGAGAAATCTCTGTTTAGGACTGTACCCCATTTTTAATTGGATTACTTGATTTGTTGCTTTTTTATGCTTTTTAAAATTTATTTTATTAATTATAGTTTATTTACTTTGTATCCCAGGGGAGCTCCCTCTCCCATCCCCTCCCAATCCCATGCTCTCTCCCTCTTCTTCTCTCCTGTCCCTCCCCACATCCAATGATTAGTTACTTTTTAACTTCTTGAGTTCTTTATATACTCAGGATATTAGCCCTCTGTCAGATATAGGGTTTGTGAAGTCTGTAGGCTGTAAGTTTTGTTCTGATGCAGTGTCCTTTTCTTTACAGAAGCTTTTTGGTTTCATGAGGTCCCATTTTTTGATTGTTGATCTTAAATCCAGTGCTGTTGTTGTCTTGTGCCAAGGAGTTTAAGGCTCTTCCCCATGTTTTCTTCTAACAGATTTAGTGTGCCTGGTTTTGTGTTGATTTCTTTTAGCCACGTGGACTTTTGTTTTTCCCAGGGTTATAAATATGGATGTATTTGCATTTTTCTCAATGTAAACATCTAGTTAGACCATCACCATTTGTTGAGGTTGTTATCTTTTTTCCATTGTATGGTTTTGACTTCTTTGTTAAAAATCAAGTATACATAGGAGTATGAATTATTTCTGGGTCTTCTATTTGATTCCATTGATCCAATGTTTTGTTTCTATGAAGTACCATGGGGTTTTTATTACTATTTCTTTGTAGTACATCTTGAGATCAGGGATGGAGATACCTCTAGATAATTTATTGTTGTACATGATTGTTTTAACAATTCTGTTTTTTTAAAATACGAAATTTAGAATTGTTTTTTCAAGGTCTCTAAAGAATTGTGTTGGTATTTTGATGGGAATTGCATTGAATCTGTAGGTTGATTTTGGCAAGATGGCCATTTTCACTATGTTACTCCTACCTATCCATGAGCATGGGAGATATTTCCATCTTCTGATACCTTCTTCAATTTCTTTCTTCAGATACTTGATCTTTTTAACTGATCTTTTGCTTGCCTGGTTAGAGTCACACTAAGTTACTTCATGATATTAGTGGCTAATGTGAAGGGGGTAGTTTCCCTAATTTATAAGAGAATTTTTTTATTAATACTAGATTTTGCAGTGATTTCTTTGGTATCTCACTAATTAGACACATAAAAAGAAAAGAACATAAATTGCATTACACAAAATTTTGCGTTGTTCCTCAAAAAACCTATAATGAAATTCAGATGTTGAGGTCAGTATTTACAACCATATAAGTGATTAATGTCTGTAATATACAAAGCACTACAAGAAAAAAACAAACAAGTATAAAATTCCTAACAACCTGATTGTAATATTTGACAGGAAGTTGAATTTTTTTTTCTTAATAAGGTGCTCAAAGTATAAGGAAATGGCAACTACAAACCACAAATATAAAAAAGAATTTCAAAAACAAAACCACTGAGTGCTGTAAATAACATGGAAAAAAAGGAAGACCTGTGTATTTCTAGTGTGAATGCATAAGTTTTTTTTAACAATATGAAGAACATTGTAAAGGTATCATCAATAATTTTAGATTAACTATGAATTCCAGAAACTTCATGTCTTAGTACCTTTTCTATTGCTGTGAAGTGACATGATTTCTAAGGCAATTTTATTATAGATGGATATGAGCCACCACACGGTTTCTGGGAATTGAACTCAGGACCATTGAGCAGTCAGTACTTTTAACCTCTGAGCAATCTCTAAATCTACTAAGGCAATTTTATAAAGAAAATAATTTAGTTGGGGCTTGCTTATAGTTTCAGAGTGTTAGTGTCCATGATCTTCATGATAGAGAGCTTGCTGCCAGGCGAGCAAACATGACGCTGGAACAGTAGCTAAGAGCTCTGCCTCATCCACATATTAGGGCATAAAGAGACAGAAATTGTGTCTAGCACAGGCTTTTGAAACCTCAAAGTGCATACCTAGTGATGTACTTCCTTGAAAATGGCCATACTTCTTAATTCTTTCACAAACAGTCCAGACACCAGGGACAATTAACTAAAATATGGAAGCTATGTTCATTCAAAGTGCACTTTACTTCTTTTATGTAACCAAAGCAGCTTAAGCAAAGATTCAGAGACATTTGAAAACCTGTAATCATATCAATATTTGTCGTAATAAGTGTGTTTATAATTGGATAATAGGATATATAAATATAATGGATGTAACGAGCACATATACCTACATATATATGCACACACAGTGGCATATTATTCAGTCTTAAAAATTTGATATGGGCTTCTGTCCCCTTCATGTCCCTCTAATCCCACCCCTCTCTTCCTTTATAAGACTCTTTGTGGTCTGCCCAAAGTTTGGCCCTGAGTCTCAGCATCTGCTTCAATCCCCTGTTGGGTGAATCATTTCAAAAGACCCTCTATATTAGATTCCCATCCTGTTTCTTCTTCCACTGCTTCTGGTGTCTGTTTGCCATTCTGAATGAGATTTAAGCATCCTCTCTAGGGTCTTCTGTGTGGAGCCATAGAATAACTGTTTGACTCTTGCCTGCTTGGAATATATGATGCACATTGTGCCTTGCATGGTACAATGATTTTCCATCACTGGACAGCAGGTGCTGCTTTGAGCTTTGTAGAGGTTTGCTCAACTGTTTAGATTTGGCAAGGTATGGTATGAGAACTTTCCTCCTGCCTTGAGAATTTCCTCGAGAATGCTCTGCGTTGTGATTTTCACTGAAACTAGTTCGTCCCCCTGAATTGCCCATTCTTACTCTTTATACACTGTAAACTAAAGAACAATAAACCGAGACTTGATCAGAATTTTGTCTTGTCTCCATTCTTCCCGTCTCCTGTTCCATTTCATTCCCACACACCCCTCCAGGTTCCACGCTGACAGTCCTGAGGGTTGAGACAAATTGGTACCCAATATAAAGGCCTGGATACGGGGGATTATATGAGGAATATAGAGATGAATGAAGTGAAAAGAAAAATCTCCGAGATGCAGTTGTAGCCTGCTGCAGCACTCAGTCTGAGGTAAGAATAGGTGATCATGGGACAGGATTTAAGCCAACATAAAAAATATGTGGAACAAATAGCAGAGGCTCTCAAGGCGCGAGGGGTAAAGGTTAAATCAAAGCATCTGTTTAGATTTTTCAGTTTTATTAAAGACATCTGTCCATGAAGAAGGAACAACTAATATAAGACCGTGGTCTTGAGTTGGAGACATGCTGAAAGATTTCTATAGTACTTTTGGATCTGATAAGGTTCCAGTCACAGCTTTCTCATAAGTCAGCCTCATAAAATAATTAATTGAGAGTAGGGAACATTGCTCAAAAACTGTGGCACAGAGCTCAAAAAGGAGCGAGGCACAGAGTTCAAAAAGGGGCAAGGTAAAAAGCTCAGAGCAAGACAAAAATTGTGAGGTCATTGAGGCAAAAGCTTTGAAATAGATTTAATTTCTTTAGAAAGCGATGAGGAAGGGCCAGACAAAAGAGTTACAAGTGAACAAGTTAATAATAAAAAGGAAAATAAGAACATTGCGGCCTCAAAACAAAAAAGGACATATCCTCTATTAAGATTAAAAGAGGATAAGGATGATGATTTAACTGATTCAGACTGGATGATATGGAAGGTGAGGCTGTTAAATATCACAACCCAGACTGGCAACCACAGTGTCGCAAACCTCCCCCATACTCTTCCAAACCTTTAGCACTGACATTAGCTATGGCTGCTATAGACCTTAAACATGAGGTACAGGATAAAATTGCCAGACTAAAAGAACAGATTAAATTAGAAGAAGAGCATCAAGACTTGATTGCTCATTTACAAAAATTAAAAATAAGAAAGAGAGATAAGGATTCTTTGATTTCTAGTGTTTAGCTTCTTTAGATCTGTACATGGATGTCCAATATTATTTGGCTAATGTCTGCTTATAAGTGAGTGTATACCATGCCTGTCTTTCTGTTTCTGGGTATGATCTCTTCTAGTTCAGTCCATTTGCTTTCAAAAGAGACCAATACAACTAAAAGATCTGAGCCCAGGGGGCCCTGCAGAGATTGATGCACCTAGAGAGGACCATGCATGGAGAGGACCTAGACCCCCTACTAGATATAATCAATTGGCAGCTTAGTTTCCATACAGATTTGTGATTGAGAGGAGCAGGGGCTGCCTCTATCATGAACTTAGTTGACTGCTCTCTGATCACTCACTTTTGATGGTTCAGCCTTGCCAGGACACAGAGGAAGAGGATCCAAGCAGTCCTGATGAGACTTAAAAAGCTATGGGCAGATGGTGATAGTGGAGAACACCCCACCCCTTTCACTGAACTAGGGGAAGGGGATGACAGAAAGAGGTACTGAGGGTGGGATTGGGGGATGTGAGAGAGGAGACTTAAATCAAGATATGTAATGAATATATTGTGAAGAAATAAATTAAAAAATAAAAGCTATAAATTTGGAAACATTACATCACTTTTCCTTCAGTAAATGGTAATAAAATAGTCACTTTTGCATGGATCAAAAAATTGTCTTGCATAGATCAAAAAAATGATATGGATCATACCAGAGATAGAAATTGCAAATTTTGTGTTAGAGAGGAGAGTTGCATGATGTTCCTGACCCCTATCACCCTCTATCCCAAGGAAGCCTGTGGGGGGGGGGGACACATAAGTTTTCAGTGTAGAGCCATCTCTGCCTATTCCCTACCTGCCTGACCCTATGAGGCACATCAAGCAGAGAAAATACCTGACAGATCCCAGGAACATTCAGGTCCACCAAAGGCACAGCTACCAGAGGTGAGCAGCAGGCTCTTCCATTAAATTCGTTTTCAGGCCCAAGTCTCTGAATGAATTTCTGCATTGGAAACATTTGGACATCACCAAGGACATCAAAATATCTAAAGGGCAATGTAAGAAAAGAAGCCACAAGAACCAGAGCAATATGGCACCACCAGAACACAATTGTCCTTCTACAACAAACCCTGGATAGCTCAATACACCAGCACACATGAAGATGACCTTAAATCCAATCTCATAAAGATGGTAGAAGGATTTTAAATATTAAATGAATAAATCTCTTAAACAAATATAGGAAATAAGGCACGATGGTTCATGCCTGTAATCCCAGCATTCAGTAAGGCAGAGGCAGACCTCTGTGAGTTCAAGGCAATCCTGTGTACAGTTCAAGCCCAGGGCAGCCAATGTTACACAGACAACACTGTCTTGAAAAATCACTCCCCCCAAAAAAAGAATACAGGAAAATATAATGAAACAGATGAAAGAAGTGAATGAAACTGCTCAAGATCTGAATATGGGGGTAGAAGCAATAAAGAAAACACAAAATGAGTGAGTCCTGGGGATGAACAAAAGCACACATGAGCACTAACACCACCAACATCAAAATAACAGGAAATTAAAATAATTGGTCATTAAGATCTCTCATCATCAATGGAATCAATTCCCTCATAAAGAAACACAAGCTAACAGAAAGGCAGTAAAAACAGGATCCATCATTCTGCTCCATAGGTGAAACACATCAGAGTATCAAAGTTAGACATTATCTCAGAGTAAAGGACTGAGAAAAGGTTTTCCAAGCAAATGGACCAAAGAAGCAAGCCGAAGTAGCATTCTAATAGCTAATAAAATATAATTTCATCCAAAATTAATCAAAAGAGATGGGGAAGGACATTTTATACTCAATAAAGGAAAAAAAAAACACCAAGATGGCATCTTGATTCTGAACACCTATGCCCCCAAAACAAGGGTACCAACATTTGCGAAAGAAACATTACTCAAGCTTAAATCCTACATCAAACACCACACATTAGTAGTAGGAGATTTCAACACTGCTCTCTCACCAATGGACAGGTCATTGAAATATAAATTAAACAGAGAAATAATGAAACTACCTGATGTGATGAATCAAATACACCTCACAGTTATCTCCAGAACTTTCCATGTAGACAAAAGATTATACTTTCTTCTCACCACCTCACAGAAGAACCTTTTCCAAAATGGACCTTGGAGTTGGTCACAAACAAGCCTCAGGATATACAAGAAAATTGATATAACTCCTTGCATTGGACTTCAACAGAAACAAAAGAGAGCCTACCATCTCATGGAAATTTAACAATACTGTATTAAATGACCACTGGGTCAGGAGGAAATAAAGAAATAAATTAAAAACTTCCTAGAATTCAATGCAAATGAAGGCAATACATACCCCAACTTATGAAACACAATGAAAGCAGTGCTAAGAGGAAAGTTCATAGTGCTACATTTTTGATAAGCTGGAGAAGCTCCATACTAACAATTTAAAAGCACACCTGAAAACTCTAGAAGGAAATGAAACAAACACACCCAAGAGAAGTTGATGGCAGGCAGTAATCAAACTTCTGCATGAAATCAATAAATTAGAAACAAAGAGAACAATACATAGAACCAACAAAACCAAGACGTTGTTCTTTGAAAAAATCAACAAGATAGACAAACCCTTAGCCAAGCTAACCTAAAGACAGTGAGGCAGTACCCAAATTAACAAAATCAGAAATGAAAATGGGGACAAAACAGAAACTCAGGAAATCCAAAGAATCATTAGGTCTTACATCAAAAGTCTGTCTGACACAAAATTGAAAAATCTAAATGAAATGAAAGATTTTCTTAATAGAAAACACTTACTAATGTTAAATCAAGACCAGTTGAACAATCTAAATTTACTCATAACCCTTAAGGAAATCAAAGCAGTTTTAAACAATCTCCCAACCAGAGGGAAACCCCAATCCACCTATAAAAGTCTTTGACCTAAAATTTACCTTGCCTACAGCATGTACAGAGATAAAGAAAGAGTAGAGACTGGGGAATGTTCATCCAATGCCTGTCCCAACCTGAGAACCATCCCATGGGAAAGAGCCAACCAGCGACACCATTAAAGACACACTGCAATGTTTAGAGACAGAAGATTAGCATAACTGTCCTTTGATAGGTCCAACCTGCAGCTGGTTGAATCAGATGCTGAAACTCACAGCCAAGCATTAGATGGTGCTCTAGGAGTCCTTTAGAAGAGTGGGAGCAAAGGCTAGAAGGTTCCAGAGTGGAAAAGAATGCTATAAGAAGACTAACAGAGTCAAATAACCTAGATCTATGGGGACTTACACAGACAGACACACCAACTAAAAAACATTCACAGACTGCACCTAGGCTCCCTACTCCTGTAATCAGTGGGGAGCTTGAGCTTTGTCAGGAGCCAGAGTCTCTGTCCCCAGAGGCTGTTTTGGTAGCTGCTTTGATATTTAAATCTCAACTTGAAGACTGGCTTCTACCAGGCCTTTTCTGGAGTCAGGGAAGAATTTGCAAGTCCATCGCCTTTTGTTTTGTGACAGCAGGTGGGCTAGCTTGTTAAAATCACAGCTCTTGCTACACCTCCTTGTGAATTTAACTCATTGTATTGAGCTGTTTAAATAAAGCAAGGCTGCTGGCAGGGGCACTTATGCTTGGCTGACTAGTTGGTCTGGAGAGCCAGAGCCTCTCGGAAATATCCCATGTGTTGTGTGCAGTTTATTAATTTCAGTCCTCACTCCCGACTCAAGAACCGATCAACTCCGCTGGCCGAATCTGCGGAGATCTTCATGTTGGTCCCCTAGTAAGTTAAGTGGCTGTTATCTATTGTTAGAAATAAGATGAGGCTTGCAACAGGTTTTCTATGAAAGAGGTTTATTAGGGGAGAAGGGGGAAGAGGGGTGGGCCATGATGGGAGAAGAGAGGGGGAGAGGAGGAAAGGGGAGGAGGGGCGCCCCATAGAAAGAGAGAGTAGGAGGGTAAGAGGAATAAGAGAGAGAACACGTGTCTGGTGGTCCTTTTAAAGGTCAGGTAATTAGTAACCACATCCCCAGGTGTGGCCACCTGGCTGGGCGATACAAGATGATGTCATAACCCAGAAGCAAGGTTGTTTCAGAATACTAACATCTATGACATGAATTCTGCTGCCTGCTTTTTGTTCACTACTCACTAAAGGGGATAACTTGCCTGGTCTCAGCAGATTAGGATGAGCTCAGTCCCTACACCCAACAGAGGGTTAATATACAAAATATATAAAGAACTTAAGAAAGTAAGTCCCTACGGACCAATCCAATTAAAATGGGATAAAGGGCTAGAGTATTCTCAACTGAGGAATTTCACATAGCAGAGAATTACTTAAATAATGCTCAGTGTCCTTGCCTGTCAGAGAAGTGCAAATCAAAAGAACTCTGACATTTAATCTTATACAAATCAGAATGGCTAAGATCAAAACTCAACAAACAGCACATGCTGGTGAGGATGTGGAGAAATGGGGGATACTCCTCCATTGCTTATGGGAGTTCAAACTCCTACAACCACATTGAAAATCAATCTGGCACTTTCTCAGAAAACCTTGAATAGTTTTATCTCAAGACCTAGCTATACCACTCTTGGGCATATACCCGAAAGATGCTCCAGTGCACCACAAGGATGCCTGCCCAACTATGCTCATAGCAGCTTCATTTGCAATATCCAGAAACTGGAAACAACATAGATGCTCCTCAACTGAAAAATGAATAAGGAAAATGTATTATATTTACACAATGGAATAGTATTTAGCTATCAAAAACAAGGAAATTATGCAATTTGCAGGCAAATGGATGGAATTACAAAATGTTTTCAGTGAGGTAACCCAGATCTAGACAGACACACATGGTATATACTCACATGTAAGTGGATATTAGCCATAAAGCACAGTATAACTATTTTCTAATCCACAGACCCAAAGAAGGTAAATAACAAGGAAGGAACAGGAAAAAAATGTTTGAACCTCTCTTAGAAGAGGAAATAAAATAGATATTAGATTGGGTGGAGAGCGAGAGATTTGGGTAGAAGAGGGTGGGGAAAAGGAAAGAGGGTGGGGATTTCATAGGAAAAAGAGGGCATAGGAGGTGAGGAATGGATAAGAGAAGAAAAACCAACAGGGGGTGTGGCCTCTCTGGGACAAGCTGGAGACCTGTGATGGTCAGACTTCTGAGAGGATATGGAGTTGCCTCTTGCTGAGACTCCTTGTAGTGGAGGTGGGGGTAGGAGATATGGAGACTGAAGGGGACACTTCCTATAGCCAGGCAGGTCTTCCAGTAAAGGTAGGGGATAACAACCCACAACATAATCTTCTACCCAAACTTTACTCTGCCTACAAAATGTGAAAAGATAAAGATTGGGCAGAGATTGAGGAAAGGGCCAGAAAATGCCTAGCTCACCTTGAGACCCACTGCATGGGAGAGAACCAACCCCTGGAACATTTTTTAAATTAAATTCTTCATTAATTACACTTTATTCACCTTATATACCCCTGCAGTTCCCTCCTTCCTCCCATCTCAACCCCTCCCTTCATCCCCTCTCTGTACCCATGTCCCTCCACAAGTCCACTGATAAGGGAGGTCCTCCTTTCCTTCTATCCAATCCCAGTCCATCAGGTCTCATCAGTGGCTACATTGTTTTCCTCTGTAGCCCCGAAAGGCTGCTCCCATCTCAGGGGGAGGTGATCAAAAAGCAGACCAATCAGTTCATGTCAGAGACAGTCCCTGTTCCTATTACTATGGAGCCCAATTAGACACTGAACTGCCATGGGCCACACCTGTGCAGGGGTCCTAGACTACCTCCATGCATGGTACCTGGTTGGACCATCAGTCTCAGGAAGGACCCCTGTGCTCAGCCAACTTGGTTCTGTTGCTCTCCTTTTTACCACATGTCCTCTCCAGATCCCACTATTTCACACTCCCCTCGTAAGATTCCCTGCATCCTACCCAAGTATTGGCCAAAAGTCTCAGCAATCTGCTTTGATATTCTACAGGGCAGAGCCCTTCTGAGGCCCTCTGTGGCAGGCTCCTGACCCGTTCCCTGCCCTCTCCTTCTTCTAATCTCCATCCCCTTTGTCCTTTCTAAATAGGGATTGGACATTTTAGCAAGAGTCTGCCCTCTTTATTAGTTTCTTTAGGTATGCAGATTTTAGTAGGTTCATCCATAGTATATGTTTATATGAGTGAGTATATACTAAGTATGTCTTTCTGCTTCTGGGATAGCTCACTTAGGATAATCCTTTCCAGTTCCCACCATTTACCTGCAAATTTCAGGATATCTTTGTTTTTTATTGCTGAGTAATATTCCATTGTGTAGATGTACCACAAGAGGGGCATCTGGGTTGTTTCCAGCTTCTGGCTATTACAAATAAAGCTGCTACAAACATGGTTGAGCAAATGTCCTTGAGCCTCTTTGGGATATATGCTTAGGAGTGGTATGGCTGGATCTTGAGGAATCGCTATTCCTAATTGTCTAAGGAAGTACCAGACTCATTTCCAGAGTGGTTGTACAAGTTTACATTCCCACCAGCAGTGGTGCAGGGTTCCCCTTTCTCCACATCCTCTCCAGCATGTGTTGTCACTTGAGCTTTTGATCTTGGCCATTCTGATGGGTGTAAGGTGAAATCTCAGGGCTGTTTTGATTTGCATTTCCCTGATGAGTAAGGATGTTGAGCATTTCTTTAAGTGTTTCTCTGCCATTCTATAAGAAAGAATTAGAAGAAGATATCAGACGATGGAAAGATCTCCCATGCTCATGGCTTGGCAGGATTAATATAGTAAAAATGGCCATCTTACCAAAAGCAGTCTGCAGATTCAATGCACTTCCCATCAAATTACTGACACAATTCTTTACAGACCTTGAAAGAAAAATTCTCAACTTCACATGGAACAACAAGAAACCCAGAATTGCTAATACAATACTCTACAGTAAAAGATCTTCTGGAGTTATCTCCATCCCTAATCTCAAGCTGTACTATAGAGCAACAATACTAAAAACTCCATGGTATTGCCATAGCAACAGAATGGTGGATCAGTGGAATTGAGTAGAAGACCCTGAAATAAATCCACACACTTAATAGTCACCTGCTTTTTGACAAAGATACCAAAACTATTCAATGGAAAAAGACAGCATCTTCAACAAATGGTGCTGGACTAACTTCATGTCTACATGTAGAAAAATGCAAATAGATCCATACTTATTACCCTGCACAAAACTAAAGTCCAAGTGGATCAAAAGACCTCAATATAAAAACAGACACACTAAACCGCTTAGAAGAAAAGGTGGGGAAAAGCCTTGAACTCATTGGCATAGGAGACAACTTCCTGAACAGAACACCAACAGCACAGGTTCTAAGAGCAATAATCAATAAATGGGACCTCATGAAACTGAAAAGCTTCTGTAAAGCAAAGGACACTGTTGTCAGAACAAAACGAATGCCTACAGATTGGGAAAGGATCTTCACCTACCCTATATCTGACAGAGGACTAATATGCAGTATATATACAGAACTCAAAAAATTAAACAGCAACAAATCAAATAACCCCTGGCACTTTTAATGAGACTCTATGTCTGCTATGCATACAGTCAATAATATAACATAATGGTCCTCTGATATGCTCCAACCAAGAGCAGATTGAAACAGATATTGTGATCCATTGTCAAAGTTTAGGCAGAGCTTGGCAATCTTGTGGAAGAATTGGGGGAAGAACGGAAGGAGCTGGAGGGGTCAAAAGTCCACAAAAAGACCAATAGCATCAACTCACTGAGGACCATGGGGGTTCTCAGAGACTAAACCACCAACAAAAAAGCATTCATGGACTTGACCTTGGCCACCATACACATAAATAGCTGATGGGTAGCTCGGTCTTCATGAGGGTTTTCTAGCAATTCGAGCAGAGTTATCTCTGACATTGACTCTGTTGCCAATATTTGTATCACTTTGCCCTAGATGGGCTACGTTTTGGGGCTTCAGGGAAAGAGGATGTGTTTAGGCCTGGTTTGACTTGCTGTGCAGGGGTGGTTTTGTGGTGGAGACCTCCCTTTCTGAGGAGAAGGGGGGGGAGAAAGATGATAGTGGGAAGGTGGGACCAAGAGGAGAGGAGGGAGGGGGCCGTGATCTGAATATAAAGTGTATAAACTAATAAATTTTAAAAATAGAAATAAAAACAACTAAAAATTTTAAAAAAATGTATTAAGTGAAATAAGTTCAGCTAGAAAAATAATAAACTCTGATTTTATTTCCATCAAGTGACAAGTGCACATGGTTGCCATGGCTAGGGATAGGTGATAGAGATTTTTGTTTCCCAAGAAGCCCTACAATACGTAAAGAGTAAATAAATCTGTAGACAAATAATAGTGATGGTTATATAACAATATGAACATACTTAGTGTCACTGAACTTTATACTTTGAAATGGTTAAAATGATGTTTTAGATTATAAAAAAATTTATTTCACCAAAACATGAATACAACAAAATATGGCCTAAAATATTTAAATGCAGATAAAGTAGTATTGGAATACACACTACTTTAACTCCAAGTATCATATTAGTAATCAATAGTCTTACTAGCATTTAAATAAACTATAATTTAAGTGCATCCATACCACAAAGTTTAATTTGACATATGTATACTCACACTTACATTCTTAGAATTCACAGTTGATTGGGAATATTTTGGAGGTTTTTTACACTTTATAATAAAGAGTGATGTAACGATCACACAAGAGCATCAACATTATGCTGTCCTGTAAACTTCTCTGGGCTTCCCCTCTGGCCCTGGCCGTCGCCATTGCCAAAGGCTCTTGCCCTCCCCTCCCTGGCCTGCAGGGCTCTGCGCCTCAAGTCCTCAGTAGCAAGGCCCGCGCCGCTCCCCTCCGCCCTGCCCTCCTTCCTCTCTGCCACCCAGCTCAGCAGCGCTTGCCCGCGTCGGCCCGGCAGCCTGCCCCGGGTCGGGCAGAGACCTCTCCTCTCTGCCCATTTCACAATTCTGAGTCATGTCTGATAACGGAGAGCTAGAAGACAAACCCCCGGCACCTCCTGTGCGAATGAGCAGTACCATTTTTAGCACCGGAGGGAAAGATTCCTTTATCAGCCAACCACAGCCTGAAACCTTTGCCTTCTGTTCCTGAGGGGGAAAAAAAAAAACAAAAAAAACCCAGGAACAAAATCATCTCCATATTCTCAGGCACAGAAAAAGGAAGTAAAAAGAAAGAAAAAGAACGGCCAGAGATTTCTCCTCCGTCTGATTTTGAGCACACCATCCATGTTGGCTTTGATGCCGTTACTGGAGAGTTCACTGGCATGCCTGAGCAGTGGCCACGACTGTTGTAGACGTCCAACATTACCAAACTAGAGCAGAAAAAGAACCCTCAAGCGGTGCTGGAAGTCCTGAAGTTTTATGACTCCAACACTGTGAAGCAGAAGTACCTGAGTTTTACTCCTCTTGAGAAAGAAGGCTTCCCTTCTGGAACACAAGCACTGAATACCAAGGGATCAGAAACATCAGCAGTAGTAATAGAGGAAGATGACAATGATGAAGACGCTGTTCCTCCCGTCATTTCCCCTCGGCCAGATATACAAAATCAATTTATACACGGTCTGTCATTGACCCTATTCCTGCTCCAGTTGGTGATTCTAATGTTGACAGTGGTGTCAAGTCTTCAGACAAGCAAAAAAAGAAAGCCAAGATGACAGATGAAGAGATTATGGAGAAATTGAGAACTATTGTGAGCATAGGTGACCCTAAGAAAAAATACACAGGATATGAAAAGATTGGGCAAGGGGCTTCTGGTACAGTTTTTACTGCAACTGATGTGGTTCTGGGGCAAGAGGTTGCTATCAAGCAGATTAATTTACGGAAACAACCAAAGAAGGAATTAATCATTAATGAAATTCTGGTGATGAAAGAGTTAAAGAATCCCAACATAGATAACTTCTTGGACAGTTACTTGGTAGGAGATGAGTTGTTTGTGGTAATGGAGTACCTTGCTGGGGGGGTCACTCACTGATGTTGTAACAGAAACCTGCATGGATGAAGCACAGATTGCAGTTGTCTGCAGAGAGTGTTTACAGGCTTTGGAGTTTTTACATGCTAATCAAGTGATCCACAGAGATATCAAGAGTGACAACGTGCTTTTGGGAATGAAAGGCTCAGTTAAACTTACTGACTTTGGCTTCTGTGCCCAGATTACCCCTGAACAGAGCAAAGGCAGTACTATGGTTGGAACACCGTATTGGATGGCACCAGAGGTGGTTACATGGAAAGCCTACGGCCCCAAAGTTGACATATGGTCTCTGGGCATCATGGCTATTGAGATGGTTGAAGGAGAACCTCCATACCTCAATGAAAATCCTTTACGGGCCTTATACCTGATAGCAACAAATGGAACTCCTGAACTCCAGAATCCAGAAAAACTTTCCCCAATATTTCGGGATTTCATAAATCGGTGTTTGGAAATAGATATGGAGAAAAGAGGTTCAGCCAAAGAACTGTTGCAGCATCCCTTCCTGAAACTGGCCAAACCATTATCTAGCTTGACACCACTGATCCTGGCAGCTAAAGAATCAATGAAGAGTAACCGCTAATGTCATCATTGAGGCCTCATATTCTCTTATCTGCTTTCTAAAAGAAGTCTTTTAATACATGAAATTGTTACTCTGAGGGGTGTAAAGAGACAGTCTGCATGACATGGAGAAAAACAAGCAAACTACTATTTTCTAAAGATGACCAAGAGAAAATTGCAGTAAGAAAGTTATGACTTTGAGATGAGCACCTGCTTTAGGGTCCAAAAGGAACCATGGACTGCATCCCTAGCCTTACATTTTCCAGTAGACAGCGTTTGACTTTTTATACTGTTTGATGACTCTGACTGCAGTAGATCCTTGATCATTGTCTCCCTTGGAGTATTTTTCATACTTGAATGTCAGATTCGAGTTTTTCTGAGTATTTCATCTGCTGGTCTTATCTCTTCTTTGTAGCCTTCCATTCCTCTGACCCATTTCTTCGTAACTTTCCCTTCTCAACCGTTCCCTTTGAGTTTGAGTGTTTTTTTTTTTTCATGCCTAAATTCAAGATAGATGTGATAGAAATGATGTAGCTCTTACTATTGGCAAAGAAGCTTGGCATGTTTTAACTTTTTATAGAAGTTAGGACAGCTGTTGTAGTATTCCAGTTCAGAGCTTAAAGTGAAAGGGGGAAAGTATGTGATTTTTACCTTTTTTAACAAATGTGAAAGAGTCAACTTTTAGAAATTTCATGGTAGTGCGTTTGACATTTGTTACATGTATAGAAAGAGGACTAATAATCTATATTTATAACTAAATCATTGATAACAGAGAAAAAGAAATCCCACTGACA
>CM053742.1:115934648-115998724 GCA_028658305.1 Pachyuromys duprasi
GAGAGTCTCTCTTCCATTTCTTGTATTCTATTGGTGATGCTTACCTTTGTGGTTCCTGATCTTTTCTCTAAGTTCTCCAGTTCCAGGTTCTTCTCCCTTTGTGTCTTCTTTATAGATTCTAATTCCGTTTTCATGCTTTGTACTGTTTCCTTCAAGTGATTGACTGTGTCTCCTATTTTGGTTTTTTCCTCTCTGTTTATCTTTAATTGTTCCTCTAAGTGGGCAGTTAAATTCTTCTCCATTTCTTTGAGGGCCTTGTTCATTTCCTCTTTTGTCTCTCTTTTTGTTCCTCCAATATCTGCATAATCATAGCTTTAACATAATTTTCCTGTTTCCACTGAATTAAAATTTCCACTGCTCTTGGGTGTTTCTCGTGGGGCCATGGCTTCCTGATTTTTGTTGGGTGATTTCTTTTGCCGATTTCTGGGCATTTGTTTATATATAATCAAGGAGCTGTTTGTGCTTTAAGGCTGAACTTCAGACTGGAACTGTCAATCTCTTGTGTCAGGAGTATTCTTCAAGAAGATCAGGGATATCCGGTGGTTTGTTAGTGTGTGTTGTTGTCTCAGTTGAACTCTGTTGTGGGCTTTGTGTGCCCAGCTTCGTGCTCTGTGCTAGAAGCTGTGAGCACTGCAGGCTGGTCACCCCTCTCCTCTGGAGGTTTAGCTCCTCACTCTGTGCTAGAGGCTGAGTGTCCCAGTTTGAGTCAGCTGGGGGTTCTGCGCTCTGCCCTGGGCTTGCTGCTAAGTGCTCTTCCCTGGGACTTGGCACCTCCTTCTGTGCCAGGGGCTGTGCACCATGGTCGGAAATGATATTTGGGCCACACACAGTGGGTCTGGAGTGGTTGCAGGCATTGTTGAGCAGTGTGCACCCGCTGTATGCAGGCCTGTCTGAAATCGTGCCTGAGGCCTTCTCTGTCTGGCCTGTGGACACACAGATGGACTGAGGTGGTTGCTGGCGGACCCGAGAAGTGTGTGTCCGCAGTGTGCAGGCTGGTCAAGATGGTCCCCTAGGCCCTTTCAGTCTGAGGTGGTTCTGGTGGAGGTGATCAGTGTGCGCCTGCCATGTGCCTGCCAGTTGAAACAGAGCCCAGGTCCCTCTCAGACTGGCTCGTGAACACACACAGGGGCTGAGGTGGTTGCTGGCGGACCTGAGCAGTGTGTGCCCGCAGTCTACAGGTCAGTCAAAATGGTACCCACGTCCTCCTCAGTGTGGCCTGGAGACTGTGTGACCCAGTCTGGTATGGCAGCTTCTGGTGCCCAGCACAGCTACTCATTCAGATCAGAGCTGTGTGCCGCCAGTCACCTGGAGTTTTTTCCGTCTAATAACTGGGTGTCCCTAGGATTTTCCCACTTGATTTCCTCACCGTAAGAGTTCTTCTCACCTGGCAATCACAAATGCTGGTGTTTTAGGTCCCAGAGTTCATTTCCTGGTCGCTGCGATGTTTCTGCTGTCCTACTCCTCAGACACAGTGTCCTCTCGTGGCAGCCATCTTGGATCTCGAAATATTTTTTCTTAATATAGTCATAGGTACACTACTTTTGATGTACCATCTTAAAGTATTCACAGTTCTGATATCATGAGTTCACAATACAAGTATTTATCCAAGCGACTGAGAATTATTTTACAATTTAAGTAACAGAGACCACTTCTATAACACATTAACATTTCACTTTTGAGGATTCTATTTAAACATGAAAAAGAATGTGACAGAATGGTATATAAATGAACTGTTCTGAAAAATATTAAGATTTTAGTTTTCATTTATATCATTTAAATATTTTAACTACACTGAAAGTATGTAAAGTTAAACAGCTAAGACATGACAATTAAAGGATAAGTCATGGCTTAGAGTTTTGTAAGCTGATACAACTTTTAAAATGTCTATAATCAAATTAATACATTTAACATGTTTCATTAGTGTTCCTTGTTTATATTTGTAGCAATGACATTGCAGATATACTTTTGAAAATGTATACTTCTGTGATAATATAATTATAACTCCTCCTTCTCTTTGTTCTTTCAAAACATCTCATTCACATCTTCCTGATCGCCTTCAAATTCATGACCTCTTTCTTCACTGTTATTTCTTTCATATATTTATGTATTCTGATGTAGATCAAATTCCAAGGAAATAATTCATAACTTTAAAGGAGTAGCTATGGTATATGTTAGATCCTCTAACTAATTTATTTTCTTTTTGAAGTTTAAAGTGAACATTGCACAAATTTCTACATAAACCACTCCTAGGAAACTAAATTCTACTCAGCTTGTTTCTGTTTAGTTATTTGAATTTTGCATGTAAGTACTTTCACACAGTGTTTGTGGTTCTGTGTCTATTACTTAGCATAATTTCCTCATATTCATCTATGCTATTACAAATGGCAGGCTATTTATTATTTTTAGTCTCCCTTTTCCTCTCTACATTCCATCATATTTTCACTATTCAATTATCTCACAATGAACACTTAAGTTTTGTGTTGTTATTAGTACTGCAATAGCATGGTGGCATAATTTCACTTTATGTACTCATTTCAGTCTCATTGGTTACACCCTCAAGTGTGCAATTGTTGTACTATGTGGTGGTACTATTTCTAATTTTTTATTAACTTCTATGAATTGTGAAAAACTTAGGTATGATGATGCCATTTTTCCGTATGTATATAAGCACTATGATTGTAATTTTTTGCCTTATTATCCATTGATGTCATTTTGTCTCTTCTACTGTTTTATTTTATATTCCCAAATAGTTTCTCCATGTACTGCCTTGCTTTTAAAGACAGGGTCTTACTATGTAACCCTAGATATCCTAGAATTCTCTAGGCAAGCTTCAAAGTCACAGAGATCCACGTACTCCTGCCTTCTGAGTGCTGGGATTAAGAGTGTATACCACTACAAATGGCTTTCATAATTATTTCTAAATTTACATACTACAGAGAACATGAGATAATTGTCTTTATAGGTTGGCTTACTTCAAGTAACATGAAGAAGTACAGTTCTATCAATTTAACTGAAAATTGCACAATTTTATTTTTCTGAAATTAATATTTTATTGTATATATACCCAACGTTTTATCCATTCACCCATGGTTTCTCACCTGATTCTATTGCTTGATTCCTGTGAAAAGTGTTAGAGTAAACATGGATATACAAGTGTCACAGTGTTATCAAAACTATGATTCCTTCAAGAATGTTATTATGAGTAATGTAACAGTTTCATGTGGCAGTTTTTTGTTTGTTTGATTTTATTGAGGAAAATCCATATTGATTTCCATAATGATAGACTAATTTACATTCTTATCAAAAGCATATACTGGCTCCCTCCTGCCTTAACCCTCATTAGCAATTTCTTAATTTTTTTAAATGATACCCATTGTATGTTAACGACACTTAATGATATTAAAATGGGATCTCAATATCATTTTGATTTTTCTTTCCCTGATGACTAAGGATAATAAACATTACTATTTTTTTTACTTTTAAAATAGATTCATTACATTTACTTATTCAATATGTATGCATATGTTTGTGTCTGTGTATACATGAATGCTCTAGGGGTCTTCAGGAGATAATTTATAGGAGTTAATATGTACTTTTACCATGTGGACCCTGGGTATAAAACGTAAGTTCTCAATTTTGGCAACAAGTCTCTTTACTAACCAACTCATCTTGTCAATCCTTTTTGTATGTTTTTATTTGATATTTGTATTTCATTTGAAGTTTGTTCAGTACATGTACACATTTATTGATCAGATGATTTTCTTCTTTTTGTGATTGATTTTGTATTTTAAATCTTTACATATTCTTGATAGTTCCTGCATGTTTAATGAATGACGAGCAAAAACTTACTCTAATTCTATAAGATGTCTGTCTCTTTTAATTCAGGAGAGCATGTTCATCCATTGTGTATTTTCTGAGTGCTACTCAGAAATTCATTGACTATGTTCATATATTTAAGTGATTCAATATGATTTTCTTTTTACATTTATATATATATTATTAATTACAAATTATGCACTTTGTATTCCAGATGTAGCCATCTCCCTCTTCCCATATACTCCCAGGTACCCTCCCTTTACCCCACTCATGCCCCTCCTCAAGTCCACTGATAGGGGATGTCCTCCTCCCCTTCCCTTTGACACTAGCCTGTCAGCTCTCATCAGGATTGGATGCATTGTCTTCCTCTGTGGCCTTGTAAGGCTGATAGCCCCCTCACGGGGAGGTGATTAAAGAGCTAGCCACTGAGTTCATGTCAGAGACAGTCCCTATTCCCATCACTGGGGAAACCCCTTTGGATACTGAGCTGCCATGGGCTACATCTGAGCAGGGGTCTAGTGTATCCCCATGCATGGCTCTGGGCTGGAGTATCAGCCTCAGAAAAGAACAATGTGGCCAGCTTTTTTGGTTCTTTTGCTCTCCTTCTGGAGCTTCTGTCCCTTCCAGGTCTTTCTATCTCTCCCTATTTTCATAAGATTTCCTGCATTCTGGCCAAAGTTTGGCTAAGAATCTCAGCATCTACTTTGATACAATGCTGGGTAGACCCTTTTACAGGCCCTCTCTGGTATGCTCCTGTCTTGTTCTCTGTTTTCTCCCTCTTCCAATGCCGACCTCATTTGGCTTTGTGAGTGAAGATTGATCATCTTATGAAGAGTCCTCTTTTTGGCTTAGTTTCTTTAGGTGTACAGATTTTAATATGTTTATCCTATATTGTATGTCTAATATCCACTTATGAATATATACCATGTGTGTCTTTTGCTTCTGGGATAACTCACTCAGAATGATCTTTCCACTGTCACAACATTTGCCTGCAAATTTAATGATTTCCTTGTTTATAATTGCTGAGTAGTGCTCCATTGGGTATATGTACCAAAATGTCTGTATCCATTCCTCCATCGAGGGACATGTAGGTTGTTACCAGATTGATTTCCAAAGTCATTGTACAAGTTTACATTCCCATCAGTAATGGAGGAGTGTTCCTCTTTCTCCACAACCTCTCAAGCATGTGTTGTCACTTGAGATTTTGATCTTAGTCATTCTGGTGGGTGTAAGTTGAAATCTCAGGGTCATTTTGATTTTCATTTCCCTGATGACTAAGGATGTTGAGCATTTCTTTAACTGTTTCTCTGCCAATCGATATTCCTCTACTGAGAATTCTCTGTTTAGCTCTGTACCCCATTTTTAAAATTGAATTTCTTGATTTGTTGCTTTCTAACTTCTTGTGTTCTTTACATATTCTGGATATTAGCCCTCTGTCACAAATACATTTGGTAAAGAACTTTTCCTAGTCTGTAAGCTGTCATTTTGTTTTGATGACAGCGTCCTTTGCTTTACAGAAACTTTTCAGTTTCATGAGGTCCCATTTATTGATTGTTGCTCTTAGAGCCTGTGATGTTGGTTTTCTGTTCAGGAAGTTGTCTCCTGTGCCAATGAGTTCAAGGCTCTTCCTCACTTTTTCTTCTAATCGGTTTAATATGTCTGGTTTTATGTTGAGGTATTTGATCCACTTGGACTTTAGTTTTGTGCAGCATGATAAGTATGGATCTATTTGCATTTTTCGACATGTAGATATTCAGTTAGACAAGCACCATTTGTTGAAATTGCTATCTTTTTTCCATTGTATGGTTTTGGCATCTTTATCAAAAATCAGGTGTCCATGAGTGTGTGGGTTTATTTCTGGGTCTTCTGTTTGGTTCCACTGATCCACCATTCTGTTTCTATGCCAGTATCATGCAGTTTTTATCACTATTGCTCTGTAGTGCAGCTTGAGATCAGGGATACCTCTAGACGATCTGTTGTTTGGATATCCTCAGAGTTTGTCATTATGTCCCCATTTTGATATCTGATTTTGCTGACATGGATAGTTTTCTATGCGTTTTATTTAGGTCTGCTAAGGGTTTGTCTATCTTGTTGATTTTCTCTAAGAATGTGTCCTTGGTCCCATTGATTCTTTGAACTGTTTTCTTTGTTTCTAATTCATTGGTTTCAGCTCTGAGTTTGATTATTTCCAATCATCTACTCCTCTTGGGTGTTTCTGCTTCTTCTTTATTTGTTTCCCCCTAGGGCTTTTAGGTGTGTTTTGATGTTGCTTGTATTAGATGTCTCAAACTTCTTTCTGAAGGCACTTTGTGCTATGAACTTTCCTCTTAGGACTACTTTCATTGTGTCCCATAAGTTTGTGTAAGTTATGCCTTTATTTTCATTGAAGTTTAGGAAGTCTCTAATTTCTTTATTTCCTCCCTTTCCTAGTTGTGATTGAGTAGAGTGCTGTTCATTTTCCGTGTGGGTGTAGGCCCTTTGTTAATTCTTTTGTTGTTGAGGTCTAGTTTTTGGCCATAGTAGTCTGATAGGATACAAGGGAATATTTCAATCTTCTTATATCTGTTGAGACTTGCTTTGTGCCCCACTATATGCTCAATTTTGAGAAGGTTCTGTGAGGTGCTGAAAAGAAGGTATACTCTTTTGAATTTGGGTGAAAAGTTCTGTAGACAACTTTTAGTTCCAATTGATTTAGGACCGTAATTATTTCCCTTTTAGCTTCTGCTTAGATGATCTGCCTATTAGTACGAGTGGAATGTTGAAGACTTCCACTATTAAGGTGTTGGTATCGATGTGTTATTTAAGCTTTAACAATGTTTCACTTAGAAATGGATTTGCTCTTTTATTTTGGACATAGATGTTCAGAAATATGATGGTCTCTTGTTAGATTTTTCCTTTGATGAAAATTAAATGCCCTTACTCATCTTTTTTGATAAATGTGGTTGAAACTCTATTTGCTAGATATTAGCATAGCTAATATGGAGAGGAGTTTTGAGACAGAAAGGCTGAGTTGAACTAGCCACCCAGAGTACAGAAATAACTGGAGAGGATGAGTTTATTCAGCAGTAAGTCTCATGGGCTGAAAAAAATGTAGGCTTAAGTTAGCACATGGAGGCTAGAAGCTGAAGCCTTCAAGGTCCAAATTTATACAACTTTAAACTGTATGGAGGCTAGATGCTTTGAGGTCTAGGCCTAGGGATAGTTAGATAGAAATGCTCTGTGCCCAACCCAAGCCATATATTCATAATCTTGAGTAGGGCCCTCATGTCATCTTCTCATCTGAAGAAATAAAAGGCACAATTGCACAATCCTAACATTCACATAAACACATAAGAGGGCAGACAATCTACCCTCATTATTGAGATCCATGATGACAATAATAGCATGATACTGAAATAATATTCCTCATGCAAACCAATGAAAGAAGATATTTTTAGTTGATGAAAATAACAAATGTTCTTGAACATTTGTGTACTTGAACATATTTTCAATATACGCCTAGCAGTGGTATAGCTGGATCTTGAGGAAGTGCTATTCCTAATTGTCTGAAAAAGTGCCAGACTGATTTCCAAAGTGGTTGTGCAAGTTTATATCCCCACCAATGGAGACCAGTTTATCTTTCTCCACATCTTTTCTGCATGCATTGTCACTTGAGTTTTTGATCTTAGCCATTCTGATGGGTATAAGGTGAAATCTCAGGGTTGTTTTGATTTGCATCTCCCTAATGGCTAAAGACTTTGAGCATTTCTTTAAGTGTTTCTCTGTCATTTTATATTCCTCTACTGAGAATTCTGTTTAACTCTGTACCCCAAATTTAAATTGGATTACTTGATTTGTGGCTTCTTAACATCTTGAGTTCTTTATATATTCTGGATATTAGAACTCTGCCTGATATAGGTTTGCTGAAGCCTTTCCCATTGTGAAGGCAGTCATTTTATTCTGATGAGAGAGTCCTTTGCTTTACAGAAGATTTTCAGTTTCCTAAGGTCCCATTTATTGATTGTTGAACTTAGAGCCTATGCTTGTTGGTGTTCTGTTAAGGAAGTTGTCTTATGTGCCAATGAGTTCAAGGCTCTTCCCCACTTTTTCTTCTAAGAGTTTAGTGTGCCTGGTTTTATGTTGAGGTATTTGATCCACTTGGACTTTAGTTTGTGCAGGGTGACAAATATGGATCTATTTGCATTTTTCTGCATGTAGACATACAGTTAGACCAAAACCATTTGTTGAAGATGCTGTCTTTTTTTCCATTGTATCATTTTGGCTTCTTTGTCAACAATCAAGGACATTTGTTCAACCATGTTTGTAGCAGCTTTATTCATAATAGCCAGAACCTGGAAACAACACAGATGTTTCACAATGTAGGAATGGATACAGAGATTGTGGTACATTTACACAATGTAATACTACTCAGCAATTCAAAACAAGGAAATTATGAAATTTTCAGGCAAATGGTGGGATACAGAAAAGATCATCCTGAGTGAGGAATCCAATAAGCAGAAAGACACACACAGTGTATACTCACTTATAAGTGGATAGTAGACATATAATATAGGGATAAGCATACTAAAATCTGTACCCCTAAAGAAGCTAAACAAGAAGGAGGACCCTGAGTAAAATGATCTATCCTTACTCAGAAAGCAAAATGGGATGGACTTTGGAAGACTGAGAAAACAGAAAATAGCACAGGAACCTACCACAGAGTTCCTCTGAAAGACTACCCAGTAGTGTATCAAAGCAGATGCTGAGACTTATAACCAAATATTGGGCAGAGTGCAGGGAATTTTATGAAAGAAGTGGAAGATAATAAGACCTGGAGAGGACAGTAACTCCACAAGGAGAGCGACAGCCAAGATATCTGGGCACAGGAGTCTTTTCTGAGACTGACATTCCAAATAAGGACCATTCATGGATATAACCTAGAACCACTGCTCAGATGTAGCTCATGGCAGCTCAGTATTAAGTGGATACCCTAGTTAGGGGAACAGGGACTATCTATAATATGAACCCAGTGGCTGGCTCTTTGACTACCCCCTTTTCGGGTGGAGTAGCATTGCCAGGCCACAGAGCAGGATAATATAACCAGGCCTGATGAGATCTGATTAGTTAGGGTCAGATGAAATCGGAGGAGGACCTCCCCTATCCGTGGACTTGGAGAGGGGTATGGGAGTTGGTGAGGGAGCAAGGGTGGGATTGGGAGAGAGTGAGGGAGGCAGCTACAACTGGGATACAAAGTCAATAAACTGTTTTAATAAAAATATAAAAATGTAATTAAAAATAACACTGAATTTCTTCTTTGACAATTTTATTAATGTTTATAGTGCTTTTTGTTATTACTGTAAGTATGCATCCTCTCTTATTCTACCCCACCCCTGTGACTGCCCCATAAGGCCTTTGTGCACATTCATGGCTTTTATTTTTGGCTGGATAGTGGATCATGCAGTTTATTCTGGGTTAACAGTAGGTCAGTATCATCAGCCAGATGATTCTGAGATGCAGAAATACTCTCTCTGGATGTTATTTTTAATAGTTTAAGGCATTCTTTCCATAATTGTATACCTGTAATGGAACTTAAGTTAGTTAGTGTATATTTATTTCTCAAAGGGAGATTATGATGTTTTGGAAAGGCTAAACTTTGTCTTAAGTGGTGTGAGTTCCTAATTTCAGAAGAGAAACTACATACTGACATAATCTTTAATGTTGAAATTCCTTAATATTAAAATTAAAAAAGAAACTTCTTAAAGTCTAAAGATCCCAACTTTGGGGAATATGTTCTCTGTTTCTACTTTCTTATGAGTTGTGGGGATTGAACTCGGATGGCCAGGCTTGAAACATAAGTACCTTTGCAATCCAGATACGTCACCAGTCTCATAGCTACATGTTATAAAGCCATGAACTGTAATGACCAGCTGCCTCATTTTTCATAAAATTTATATTAATTTTGACGTTATTATATATCTGCTAGTCCATTCAGACCCCCACATGGTTTTAGAAATTGTCACTTGGTCATATATCAAATTGTTCTTTAGAAAGTTCCTGAACATCGACAGTTTAAATATCCCACATAAAACTGAAAACTCAGTAATGTTCTTTAATTTTTCTATATGTAAGTTTCTTTTCAATGAAGAACACTGTTTTCAAGATTCAGTCATTTTGGATTTTAATAGTTTTAGTTTTTCTTTGGGATTATTTTGGACTGTAAGGATTTTGTTCTTTTAGGACCTCAAATTTATTATGAGGTATTCAAATGTCATATCTTTGGGGTTACTATTGTCACTGACTTTAAAATTTATGAGACTTGTATATACTGAAGGAGACTTTCCTTCTGGAAAAAAAATCACTGTATTGGGGTTTCAAATATCCTGAGGCCAGATCACATCATATTGTAGGAGGTACAGTGTTGTCTATGGAAAAAGTTTGGATGGGCCTTATTACTATCATTAATCTTAGTTCTGTGCTCTGTTCCCTGTAGCATAGAACAATTTCACTTGGGAAGTCACCTCCTTCTTTCTTTTAGAAACTCTTTGGACATGTTTATCTAATAATAGTTGTTACCTAATTTTTTAATTGATATATTATAATTTGACAGTATACTTAAGAATAAAATGGTCAAATGCTGGAGCTTTGTTCTGTGTATTCTCTGCTGTGATTTCGTAGACTACAAATGTCATGGGAATAGGAATTTTTTGTATTTCCAGGCTTCACTCTAACATAGAGAAGAAAGGTTTCACAACATAGGAAACAGAATAAATATTTATTGCAGACATGGAGAAAAAATCTTTATTTTACAACAGTAAATGCTTCAGTGTGGAATATAGTCACAAGAAGGTACCTCAAGAAATTTTTTAAAATAATGGGATAAAATAATGCCAGATAAAGCAAATAACCAGGAATAAAAATCCAAATGATATCAATAGCATTAAGCCCAGATAGGCAGAAGGGAAGGATGTTTTACACAGAGAAAGAGAAAATGAAGCTTCAGAGAGAGGAACAGTGCACTTTTCTTTCCTTTTTTAATTTTTTATTTTGTATTTTTACTGTAATTTATTTATTTTTATATCAATCACAGGTTAGGTACTTTGCATCCCAGGCATAACCCCCTCCCTCATTCCATCCCACTCTCCCTATCCCTCCCTCATCTCCTCCCCGCCCCCTCCAAGTCCACCTATGGTGGAGGAACTCCTCCCCTTCAATCCTACCCCAGATCATCTTGCCACCTCAGGGCTGGCTGCAATGTCCTTCCCTGGAATCTAGCCAGGTTGTTACTCCCTGGTGTGTGTGTGAGAGAGGGTTAAAGAGCCACCATCGAGTTCATGACTGAAACAGTCCCTGTTCCCCTTATTAGGGTCTTCAGTTGGACACGGAGCTACCATGGGCCACATCTGAGCAGGGGTTCTAGGCCATATCCATACATGGTCCTTGGTTGGAGAAACTGTCTCATATAAGACCCCTGTGCCCTGCTCAGTTTGGTCTTTGTGGAGCTCCTGTTCTCCCCAAGTCTTACTAACTTCCCTTATTTTTAATATTACTTCCCGCCCTCTGCTGAAGTCTTGGTTGTAAGTCTTAATATCTGCTTTGATACATTGCTATATTGATTCATTCAGAGGGCCTCTTTGGTATGCTCCTGTCCTGTTGCTTGTTTTCTCCTCCATTCAATGTCCATCCCATTTGTTCATCTAAACAAGCATTGATCATCCCTAACTGGGTCCTCCTTCTTATTTATCTTTCCTAGGTGTATAGATTTCAGCATGACCTTCCTATCCTATAGGTCTATATAAGTGAGTATATACCATATGTTTCTGCTTTTGGGATACCTCACTTAGGATGATCATTTCCATGTCCCACCATCTGCCTGCGAATTTCATGATTTCCTTCTTTTTAATTGCTGAGTAGTATTCCATTGTGTAAAAGTACCATAATTTCTGTATCCATTCCTCAACTGAGGGACATCTGGGTTGTTTCCAGAAAAACACTTAAAGACATGCTCAACGTCCTTAGCCATCAGGGAGATGAAAATCAAAATGACCCTGAGATTTCACCTTACACCCACCAGAATGGCTAAGATCAAAAACTCTAGTGACAACGCATGCTGGAGAGGTTGTGGAGAAAGAGGAACCCTCCTCCATTGCTGGTGGGAATGCAAACTTGTACAACCACTCTGGAAATCAATTTGGTGCTTTCTTAGACAATTAGGAATAGTGATTCCTCAAGACTCAGCTATACCACTCTTAGGCATATATAGAAAAGATGCTCAAGTACACAACAAAGACATTTGCTCAACTATGTCCGTAGCAGCTTTATTTGTAATTTTTTTAATTTTGCATTAATCACAGTTTATGTACTTAGTATCCCAGCTGTAGCCCTCTACTTCAGTTCCTCCCCCTCTCTCCATCCCTCCCTCATCTCCTCCCTGCCCCTTTCCAAGTCCACTGATAGGGAAGGACCTCCTCCCCTTCCATCTGACCCTAGCTTATCAGGTCTCTTCAGGGCTGGCTGCAATGTCCTATTCTGGGATCTAGCTATGCTGCTCCTCCCTGGTATGGGACAAAGAACCAGCCATTGAGTTCATGATAGAAATAGTCTGTGTTCCCTTTACTAAGGTACCCAGTTGGATACTGAGCTACCATGGGGCACATCTAAGCGGGGGTTCTAGTTTATATCCATATATGGTCTTTGGTTGGAGAAACAGTCTCATAAAAGACCCCCGTGCCCTAATCTATTTGGTCTTTGTGGAACTCTTGTCCTCTCCAAGTCTTACTAACTCCCCTTGCTTTCATACGATTCCCTGCACTCTGCCAAAGGTTTGGTTGTGAGTTTTAATATCTGCTTTGATACACTGCTAAGTAGAGTCTTTCAGAAGCCCTCTGTGGTAGGCTCTTGTCCTGTTGCTTGTTTTCTACTACATTCAATGTCCATCCCATTTGTCTATCTAAGTGAAGATTGATCATCTTACCCTGGGATTTCTTTATTGCTTATCTTTTTTAGGTGTATAGAATTCATTACGTTTATCCTATATTATAGGTATATATAAGTGAGTATATACCGTGTGTTTCTTTCTGCTTTTGGAATACCTCACTCAGGATAATCATTTCTAGGTCCCACCATTTGCCTGCGAATTTCATGATTTCCTCGTTTTTAATTGCCGAGTAGTATTCCATTGTGTAACAGTACCATACATTCTGTATCCATTCCTAGACTGGCTATTATGAATAAAGCTGCTACAATCATGGTTGAGCAAATGTCTTTATTGTGTACTTGAGCATCTTTTGGATATATGCCTAGGAGTGGTATAGCTGGATCTTGAGGAATCACTATTCCTAATTGTCTAAGAAAGTGTCAAATTGATTTCAAGAGTGGTTGTACAAGTTTGCATTCTCACCAGCAATAGAGGAGGGTTCCTCTTTCTCCACAACCTCTCCAGCATGTGTTGTCACTTGAGTTTTTGATCTCAGCCATTCTGGTGGGTGTAAGGTGAAATCTCAGGGTCATTTTGCTTTGCATCTCTCTGATGGCTAAGGGCATTGAGCATTTCTTTAAGTGTTATTCTGCCATTCTACAATCCTCTACAGAGAAGTGATATAACTTGATAGGAACTACGGAGGTAAATTATATATTCCTTCTCTCTCTCTCTCTCCAATGTTCAGCAGATACTACTTGAGCTGGTGCACATCATCCATACATAACAGCATTCCCAGCCAGAATATGAGGGGGATAAGTGGGGGAAGAATATTGTTGGTGATCATACAGAAGTTTTCCAATAGTGAGGATACCATGTTCTATTTCTGATTTAAGAATTACTGTATTTATTTCTTCAACATTATTCTTTGCATAACTTTGTTTTTATTGGAATTTCCTGAAAGCAAACCTTCATTCAGAAACAATTATTCTTCTCCCCAGTTGGAAACCTTTTCACCAGTATAAATGTCACTAACTCAACTGCTGAGTTTTCTGGGTAGTTTTCACCAGTAATATGTTGGTATATTCAGTATAATGCGCTTGACAGTAATATTTGTTTTCTAATACCACTTCTTTCTTAATCTTAGCTTAGTATTTAAACAATGTACTTCCTGTCTCTTGTTTCTTACTGCATCAGGATTTTTCATGATATCAATGATTTTTAAGCTTTTTAATTAAAATTTTATTTTATATATTAATTACAATTTGTTCGTTTTGTACCCAGCTGTAGCCCTCTCCCACATTCCCTTCACATCCCACCCTCCCTCTGTCCCCCTTCCTTCTGATTGTAGAGTATCAGGTCTGAACAGGACAGGTTGCATTGTCTTCCTCTGTGGCCTGGCAAGGCTGCTCCCCCTCAGGGGAAAATGATCAAAGAGCCAGGCACTGAGTTTATGTTAGAGACAATCCCTGTTCCCCTTCCTTGGGTACACACTTGGGTACTGAGCTGTCCTGGGCTACATCTGAGTAATGGTTCTAGGTTATATCCATGAATGGTCTCTGGTTGGAGTATCAATCTAAGAAAAGACCTTTGTGCCCAGATTTTTGTTTTGTTGCTGTCCCTGTGGAGCTCCAGTCATCACCAGATCTTACTATCTCCCCCTTCTTTCATAAGTTTCACTGCACACTCCCCAAAGTTTGGTTATCAGTCTCAGCATCTGCTTTGATACACTGCCAATTAGAGTCTTTCAGAGGCCCTCTGTGGTAAGCTGCCATCCTGCTTCCTGTTTTCTCCTTCAGCTAATATCCATCTGTTTTTTTCTTTCTGAGTGAGGATTGATCCTCCTACCAAGGGTTTCTCCTTCTTACTCAGCTTCTACAGGGGTAAGGATTTTAGTAGGTTTATCCTATAATATGTGTCTACTATCCACTTATGAGTGAGCATATACTGTGTTTGTCTTTCTGCTTCTGAGATACTTCAGTCAGGATGATCTTTTCTAGATCCCACCATTTGCCTGCAATTTTCATTATTTCCTTGTTTTTAATTGCTGAGTAGTACACCATTTTGTAAATGTACCACAATTTCTGTATCCATTCCTCCTTTGAGGGACATCTGGTTTGATTCCAGGTTCTGGTACTAGAACTTGGGATAAAGCTGCTATGAACATGGTTGAGTAAATGTCCTTGTTGTGTAATTGAGCATATTTTGGATATATGTCTAGGAGTGGTATAGCTGCATCCTGAGGAAGCATAATTCCTACTTGCTAAGAAAGTACCAGACTGATTTCCAAAGTCAATGTAGTTTACATTCCCACCAGCAATGGAGGAGGGTTCCCCTTTCTCCACATACTTTTCAGCATGTATTGTCACTTGAATTTTTGATCTTAGCCATTCTGATGGGTGTCAGGTGAAATCTCAGGCTCATTTTGATGTGCATTTCTCTGATGGCTAAGGGCATTGAGCATTTCTTTAAGTGTTTCTCTGCCATTCTATATTCCTCTACAGAGAATTCTCTAACTCTGTACCCCATTTTTTAATCAGATTGCTTGATTTGTTGCTTTTTAACTTCTTTGGTTCTTTATAAATTGTGGATATTAGACCTCTGTCAGGTATAGGGTTGGTGAAGATCCTTTCCCAGTTTGTAGGCTGTTGTTTTGTTCAGATAACAGTATCATTTGCTTTACAGAAGCTTTTCAATTTCATGAGGTCCCATTTATTGTTGCTCTTAGATCCTGTGCTGTTGGTATTCTGTTCAGGAAGTTGTCTCCTGTGACAATGAGTTCTAGGCTCTTCTCCATTTTTTCTTCTAACCTATTTAGTGTGTCTGGTTTTATTTAGAGGTATTTGATCCACTTGGACTTTAGTTTTGTGAAGGGTGATAAATGTGATTCTCTTTGCATTTTTATACATGTAGACATACAGTTAGGGCAACACCATTTGCTTAAGATGTTGTCTTTTTTCCATTTTATGGTTTTGGTTTCTTTGTCAAAATTGAAGTATCCGTAGGTGAGTAGACTTATTTCTGGGATTCTATTCAATTCCATTCATTCACCATCCTGTTTCTATGACAGTATCATGCAGTTTTTATTGCTATTGCTCTGTAGTAGAGCTTGAGATCAGGAATGGCGATACCGCCACATGATCTGTGGTGGTACAGGAATATTTTGAAATTCTGGGTTTTTTGCTTTCCCATATGAAGTTGAGAATTTTTCTTTCAAGTTCTGTAAGAATTGTATAAGCATTTTGATGGGAATTGCATTGACTCTTTTGATTGCTTTTGGTAAGATGCCCATTTCCATGAGCATGGGAGTTCTTTCCTTCTTCTGGTAGCTTTTTAAATTTCTTTCTTCAGAGACTTGAGGTTTTTTTTTTTTTGAGTAGGTCTTTCACTTGCTTGGTTAGAGTCACACCAAGGTACTTTATATTATTAATGGGTATTTTGAAGGGGGTAGTTTCCCTAATATCTTTCTCTCTCTTTTTGTCTTTGATATTCAGGAGGGCTCCTGATTTTTTTTTCAGTTAATTTGGTATTCAGCACTTTGCTGAAGATGTTTATCAGTTCAAGGAGTTCTCTGGTTGAATTTTTGGGGTCACTCATGTGTATTAACATGTCATCTGCAAACAGAGATACTTTGACTACTTCCTTTCTGATTTGTATCCCCTTGATATCCTTTAGTTGTTTTATTGTTAGAGCTAGGACTTCAAATACAGTGTTGAAGAGATATGGAGAGAGTGGGCATCCTTGCCTTGTCCCTGATTTCAGAGGGATTGATTTAAGTTTCTCTCCGTTTAGTTTGTTGTTGGCTGTAGGCTTGCTGTATATTGTCTTTACTATGTTTAGGTACGTGCCTTGTATCCCTGATCTCTCCAAGACTTTAAACATGAATGGATGTTGGATTTTGTCATCTAAGGAGATGATCCTGTGATTTTTCTCCTTCAGATTGTTTTTTATGGTGGATTACATTGATTGATTTCCTTATATGGAACCACACCTGCATGCCTGGGATGAAGCCTACTTGGTTATGGTAGATGATATCTTTTATGTTTTCTTGGATTTAGTTTGCAAGTATTTTATTGAGTATCTTTGTATCAATGTTCATAAGAGATAGCTCTGAAATCCTCTTTTTATGTTTGGCCTTGGTGTTGTTTAGGTATCAGGTTGACTGTGGCTTCATTGTATGAGTTTGATAATGTTCCTTCTGTTTCTATTTTGTGGAATAGTTTGAAGAGAATTGGGTTTAGCTTTTCGTTGAAGGTCCAGTAGAATCCTGCTCTAAAACCATATGGCCCTGGGCTTTTTTTGGTAGGGACACTTTTGATGACTACTTCTATTTCCTTGGGGGATATAGAATTATTCAATCTATTTTCCCAATCAATTTCATTTTGGTAAGTGAAGTCTATCAAGAAAATTGTCCATTTCATTTAGATTTTCAAATTTTGTGGCATAAAAGCTTTTGTAGTAAGACCTAATGATTGTTTGGATCTACAAATTATCTGTCATTATGTCCCCATTTACATTTCTGAGTTTGCTGATTTGGATAGTTTCTCTTTGCCTTTTATTTAGTTTGGCTAAGTGTTTGTCTATCCTGTTGATTTTCTCAATGAACAAGCTATTGATTTCTTTGATTCTTTGAATTGTTTTATTTGTTTCTAATTAATTGATTTCAGCCCTGAATTTGATTATTTAGAGCCATCAACTCCTCTTGAGTGTGTCTTCTTCTTCTTTTTGTTTCCCTAGGTCTTTCAGGTGAGCCATTAAGTTGCTTTTATGAAATATTTTTAATTTCTTCTTGAAGTCACTTAGTGCTATGAATTTTCCTCTTAGCAGTGTTTTCCTTGTGTCCTCTAAAGTTTGGGAATATTGTGCCTTTATTTTCATTGAATTCTAGGAAGTCTTTAATTTCTTTATTTCTTCCTAACCCAGTTGTCGTTGAGTAGCGAGTTGTTAAGTTTCCATATATGTGTAGGATTTTTGGTATTTCTGTTGTTACTGAGGTCCTGCTTTATATCATGGTGGTCAGATAGGATACAAGGGGTTATTTCAAACTTCTTGTATATGTTGAGGCTTGCTTTGTGACCAACTATATGGTCTATTTGGAGAAGGTTCCAGTAGTTGCTGAAAAGTAGGTATACTCTTTGGGTTTGGGTACAAAGTTCTGTAGACATCTGTTAGGTCCAGTTGATTTAGGACCTTTGTAAGTGTCTTTATTTCCCTGTTTATCTTCTGTCTAGATGATCTGTCCCTTGGTGAGAGTCGAGTGTTGAAGTCTTCAAATATTAAGGTGCTTAGACTGATGTTTCATTTTCAAATATATGTGTTCTTGATTTGGGGGCATAGATGTTCAGAATTGTGATGTCCTCCTGTTTGATTTTTCCTTAGACAAAAAATAAGTGCCCCTTTTCATCTTTTTATATTTATTTTCTTTGAAAATCTATTTTATTAGATATTAGGACAGCTACTTCAGCTTGTTTTCTTTATCCATTTTCTTGAAAAACGTTTTGCTAACCCTTTACTATGAGGCAGTCGTTTTCTCTCTTGCAGTGGAGTGGTGTGTTTCTTAGATACAGCTGAATGTTGGATCCTGTTTCTGCAACCAATCTGTTAGTCTGTATCTTTTTATTAAAGAGTTGAGTGCATTAATGTTGATAGATAATAGCGACCAATGAATGTTAGTTTCTTTTATTGTGGATTCGGTGGTGATTTGTGTTTTACTTCTTGTTTTCTTTTAATTTTAGTTGTGAAGTTATCTATACCCTATGTTTTCTTAGGTGTAGTTGTTCTCCTTAGAGTGGAATTTTCCTTCTATTATCTTCTGTCTGGCTTGGTTGCCGTGTAGATATTGTTTAAGTTTAGTTTTGTCATTGAATATTTTGTTTTCTCCATCTATTTTAATTTAGAGCTTTGCTGGGTATAGTAGTCTAGGTTGGTATCTGTGGTACTTTAAAGTCTGCATGACATCTTCCAAGGCTCTTTTGGCTTTCATAGTTTCTGTTGAGAAGTCTGGTGTGATTCTATATGTTTACCATTATATGTTACTTGGCCTTTTCCCCTTGCTGCTTTTAATATTTTTTCTTTGTTCTGTAGATTTAGTGTTTTGACTATGATGTGACATGAGGTGTTTCTTTTCTGGTCAAGTCTATTTGGTGTTCTGAACTCCTCTCTTATGTTTATGGACATCTCTATCCTTTATGTTGGAAAAAATATTTTCTGGACCTTGGTGCCTGGAATCTTCTTTTTCATCAATTTCTATTATTCTTAGATTTTTGTCTTTTCATGGTATCCTTGATTTCATGGATATTTTGTGCTTGAAAATTTTCTGATTTTACTTTTTCTTTGAGAGAAGTATCAATTTCAAGTGTATCTTCAACACCTCAGATTCTCTCTTCCGTCTCTTGTATTTTATTCATGATGCTTATCTTTGTGGTTACTGATCTTTTCTCTAAGTTCTCCAGCTCTAGGTTTTTCTCTGTTTGTGTTTTCTTTATTGATTGTAATTCTGTTTTCAGGTCTTGCATCATTTCTTTCATGTGATTGAATTGTTTTCCTGTCTTTCTATGACGGCTTCTATTTATTTTCTCTATTTGTCACTAATTGTGCCTCTACTTGTTTGGCTACATTTACCTGTTTTTCTTTGAGAACTTTGTTCATTTCCTCTTTATTTGCCTCCATTTGTGTAGCTATTTCTTTGAGAGATTTGTTCGTTTCCTGTTTATGTACTTCTAATAACTGGATATGTATATAAAATCATTTTCCTGTGTTTCTGATGAATTGAAATATCCAATGATTTCTGGGTGTTGTCCTGATCTTTGTGTGTGTGTGTTCTTATCCTGACCTCTAGCCATCTACTTATCTGTAACATTCACTGTTTGTTTCTGGAGTCTGTACATCAGACTGGGTCTGTCTTTCTCTGGTGTCTGGAGTTTTCTTCAGGAAGATGAAAGATATACACTGGTTTGAGAGTGTGTGTTGGTGTTTAGCTGTAACTAAGGGAGGACGGTTAGGTAGGCGCGAGAAAGCATGCATGTGTTCATGGAATTGTGCCTTTTAGGACAGGGTGCTAGAGAGTGTAGATGCCTGGAATGTAGGCCTGGGGATGGGAGAGGCAGTTGCAAGGTGAGGTGTGGACACAGGTGCTATTTTCCTGGCGCAATGCACATGTGCAGATTCCCTGAATACCTCAGTGGCCTACAGGCCTCTCATACTGTCCTTCTGTTATTCAGATCTCTCTGTGCTCCAGGAATTGTTTGCCTGGACTCCACTGGTAGACCTGAAAAACAGGTGCATCAATGTTGAGAATGCTGTCCCAAGAATCCCTGAGTTGCCCACCATGGGGGTGTGGGTTGAAGGGATCTGATGCCTGGCTACTATGTAGAGGGACCTGGAAATGGGGCTCTGTACTAATTCAATTGAAGCTGCACTCACTCTCTAGTAGCTCTAATTGGAAAGCACAGAAGTTGCTCCTGTTCTCTACTCTCAAATTTGGACCTGCAAGGGCAAATGCGAGTGCAGGAAATCCCTCAGCTCAGTGGTGCCACAAACTCAGAGCTTAGTGGCTGGTATCATGGCATTCTGGGAGTCCAGCCACAGCAGCAGAACTTAGAGACCTCTGGTAAAGATGCCTTCTGGAAGACCCTTGGCAGCCATAGGCCTGGGTGGCCCAGAAGATCTAGCTGTCCTGGAAGTTGGGTGTCCTGGCAGACCTGGGTGGCCTGGCGTATCTACGTGATCCAGTAGATCTGGGTGGCTGGTACTTTGTCAGCCTGCCACTGAGGGACTGGTATACCTGATTTCTCTGTCTCAGATAGTGAGTAGGGAGTTCTGTGCTTTGAGTCTGGGCACTGTGGTCTACCTCTGCTGAGGATGAGGGAGATCCAACAAGGATCTCTTTTTTTAGAGAGTTTATTATTTAAAAAAGTGTTATAGTTCTCTCTGCTGTTAGTAAAGAATGCACACATCTTTTTGAAAATAAACTTTAGAACCATTATCATGGCAAATTCATAACAGCTATTTTACATCAGAGTCAAGAGATGAAGCTTCTGAACATAGGGTAACATTACAGTCTTTTCATAGACTTTGAGATAATATATTCCTGGCCAGCACATTAAAAACTGAAGATGTTCTCTAAAGGCATATAAAATATGACAAAACAAGTAAGTATGTTCTATAGTAATTTCCACTGTTGAAAAGAATTCCAATGAGCTGAAGCCATCTTTGCTACAAATCTATCTTGAGCGATGGGGCTTAAAATATGAAATTGAGGAAAAATGAAACAAGATTAAGACTCAGCACCCCCAAATATTCAGATATATGAGGAAAAGGAAAGAAATCTACTATTTCAGGAAAACAACACAAGAAAATTACAGCATCTTTGTTTTCAGAAAATGTAATGCAAGCATAAACTATATGTCAAGATATAATCCAAACAGATTGTATTACAAAGAGATCTACATTATTTCAACTTGATAGAAAACAGCAGTATATTTTATGGATTTTATAATATTGAATAGAATCAACACCTACAATTTTGTTAAATATTGAATAAGTTAAATGATATTTACCATTTTTAGTTAGAGCAAATCTCTTTTGAATCATGTCATAGAAAAATGTGACTCAATAATTGGTACGTTGCACTATGTTCCTTCACTGCTGGCATCAATACAACCAAGTTGCTTAAGTCCATTTCAAATGAGAATAAACATTTCCTTGATGCTTCAAGGAATACTTTAGCCAGTCAGACTTAAATAAAATTATGCCAGAACACTCAATGATGAATCCAAATTCGTGACTGGGAATTGGGCATTAAAAAATTAAGCAATATCTGTAATTGCTTTTCTTTGTGGAGGTGAGCTTTGCCAGTGGTATGTTATATCTGCAAGGGGTACTTTTCCATAACTTTTTTGCATCAATGACAATGAACCAGTTCTTGAAAGGCATTAATATTGTGGGTTCCCATCAAAGGGGAGCAGGGGCTGCCTCTGCCATGCACTCCATTGCCTGCTCTTTGATCACTTGGCCCTGGTGATGCAGCCTTGCCAGGCCACGAAGTAAAAAGATTCAGGCAGTCCTGATGAGACTTTATAAGATATGGGCAGATGGCAGAGGAGGAGAACTCCCTCTTTCAGTGGACTACGGGAAGTTGATAGGGGATGAGAGGGAGGGAGGGTGAGACTGGGAGGAGCTGAGGAAGGGAGTTTCAATTTGGGATATATTATGAATAATTTAAAAATAATATATATAATAAGACATTAATATTAAAATATATGCTGTCTAATGCATTCATAATACTTGCTTGCAATACCACTTCCTCCACTAACACACTTAAATGCAACAAACTAACTTAACTTTAATTTCTAGCTTAATCCATTACTCCTGCTATTACACAATATGTACTTAAGGTTGAATAATATATAATCACCAGAAACGTTTTTCTCATTGTTCTATAGGGTGATAATTCTAAGATTCAGACATAAACAGAGTCACAATATATGTAGATCCTTATCTCTGATTCCAAAATTACTGATTTTTGTTCATCTTCACATGACCAGAGAAGCAAAGAACACAAATGTGGTGCTGTTACAATGCAGAAAGAATGGAAAGGCTGGGAATTTCTTCTAGTTTGTTTGTTTGTTTTTTGTTTTTGTTTTTTTATAAAGAAATGTCATTTTGAAGGCACACTTCCAAAAAAAGGATAATCTTCTCCTAGTATTATTTTATAGTTTAAATTCCAAGATATATAAACTTTGGAAGGACAAATCAAACCAGTTTCCTTATATCTTAAAAAGCATTATTGAAAACACATATTCTGTGAAGTATATGTACATTTACTTACAATTTAGAAAATTAGTTCTATGAAGACACAGTCACCTTGATAACTAAACCTCAGAAAGACCCAATAAAGAAAGAAAAGGCCAGTCTCTCTTATGAACACTAATGCAAAAATACTCAACAAAATACTCGCAAACTGAATCCAAGAACACATCAAAGATATCATCCACTATGAAAAGTAGGCTTCTCTCCAGGCATGCAGGGGTGGTTCAATATAAGGAAATCCTTCAGTAAATTCAGAATATAAACAAACTGAAAGAAAGAAAGAAAGAAAGAAAGAAAGAAAGAAAGAAAGAAAGCAAGAAAGAAAGAAAGAAAGAAAGAAAGAAAACACAAGGTCATTTCCCTAGATGCTGAAAAAACACTCGATATCAGGAAATTGTCCTCTGTGCATATGAGTTCCAGGCTCTTTCCCACTGCTTTTTTTTTTTCTTCTTCTTCTTCAAACAGATTTAGTGTTTCTGATTTTCTGTTGAAAGTCCTGGAGAGATCAGGGATAAAAGGCACTTACCTAAACCTAGTAAATGCAATATTCAGATCAGGGATACAAGGTACTTACCTAAATGTAGTAAAGGCAATATTCAGAAAGCCTAGAGCCAACATCAAATTAAATCCCACCGATTTCAGGCAAGGCTGTCCACTCTATCCATATCTCTTCAACATAGTTCCTAAAGTCCTTGCTAGAGCAATAGGACACTTAAAGGATACCAAGGGGTTTCAAATAGGAAAGAAAGAAGACAGAGAATCATAATATTCAGAAGATATGATACCACACATAAGTGACTGCAAAATTTCTACCAGAGAACTACTACAGTTGATAAACACCTTCAGCAAAGTGGCTGGATAGAAAATTAAGTCAAAAAAATCAAACAGTAGCCCTCTTGTATACAAAAGACACATGGGTTGAGAAAGATATTACTGAAACAACACCCTTAACAATAGCCAAAAATGATACAAAGTACCTTGATGTAACGCTAAAAAAGCAAGTCAAAGATTTATATGAGAAAAAAAAACTTCAACTCTCTGAAGAAATAAATAGAACAAGCTATCAGAAGATGTAAAGATTCCTCCATGCTCATGGCTCAGCAGGATTAACAGAGTAAAAATTGCCATTTTTAAAAAATGTAATTTATTTATTTTTATATTAATCACAGGTTAGGTACTTTGTATCCCCATCAGAGCCCCCTCTCTCATTCCCTCCCACTCTCCCCATCTCTCCCTCATCTCCTCCCTGCCCCCCTCCAAGTCCACCGATGGGGGAGGACCTCCTCCCCTTCCATCTGACCCTAGCTTATCTTGTCTCTTCAGGGTTGGCTGCCATGTCCTCTTCTGGGATCTAGTTAGGCTGTTCCTCCCAGGTGTGCATGTGGGAGCATCAAAGAGCAAAGCATTGAGTTCATCACAGAAATACTCTCTGTTCCCCTTACTAGGGCCTCCAGTTGGATACTGAGCTACCATGGGCCACATATGAGCAGGGTTTCTAGGTTATATCCATATATGGTCCTTGGTTGGAGAAACAGTCTCTTAAAAGACCCCTGTGCCCTGATCTATTTGGTCTTTATGGAGCTCTTGTTCTCCCCAAGTTTACTATCTCCCTCTATTTTCATATTATTCCCTGCCCTCTGCAGAAGGCTTGGTTGTGAGTCTTAATATCTGCTTTGATATATTGCTATATAGAGTCTTTCAGAGGCCCTCTTTGGTAGGCTCCTGTCCTGCTGCTTGTTTTCTCCTCCATTCAATGCCCATCCCATTTGTCCATCTAATCGAGCATTGATCATCCCAATCTGGGTCCTCCTTGTTGTTTATCTTCCCTAGGTGTATAGATTTCAACATGACCTTCCTATCCTATAGGTCTATATAAGTGAGTATATACCATATATTTCTTTCTGCTTTTGGGATACCTCACTCAGGATGATCATTTCCAGATCCCACCATTTGCCTGCAAATTTCATGATTTCCTCCTTTGTAATTGCTGAGTAGTATTCCATTGTGTAAAAGTACCACAATTTCTGTATCCATTCCTCAACTGAGGGACATCTGGGTTGTTTCCAGGTTCTGGCTATTACAAATAAGGCAGCTATGAACATAGTTGAGCAAATGTACTTGTTGTGTACTTGAGCATCTTTTGGATATATGCCTAGGGGTGGTATAGCTGGGTCTTGAGGAATCACTATTCCTAATTGTCTAAGAAAGTGCCAAATTGATTTCCAGAGTGGTTGTACAAGTTTGCATTCCCATCAGCAATGGAGGAGGGTTCCTCTTTCTCCACAACCTCTCCAGCATGCATTGTCACTAGAGTTTTTGATCTTAGCCGTTCTGGTGGGTGTAAGGTGAAATCTCAGGGTCATTTTGATTTGCAACTCCCTGATAGCTAAGGATGTTGAGCATTTCTTTAAGTGTTTTTCTGCCATTCTATAATCCTCTACAGTAAGTTGTCTTTCAGAGGGCAGTATATATAAAGAGCTCAAGAAGTTAAAAAGCAACAAATCAAGTAATCCAATTAAAAATTGAGGTATGGTTCTAAAAATTACCATCTTACTGAAGGCAATCTACAGATTCAATGGAATTCCCATGAAGATGCCAACACAATTCTTTACAGAACTTGAAAGAAAAACTCTCAACTTCATATGGAATAACAAAACACCCAGAATAGCTAAAACAATCCTGTAAAATAGACAAAATCTTCTTGAGTTATCTCCATCCCTGATCTCATGCTGTAC
Organism: Pachyuromys duprasi; assembly: GCA_028658305.1. Lineage (NCBI taxonomy): Eukaryota > Metazoa > Chordata > Mammalia > Rodentia > Muridae > Pachyuromys > Pachyuromys duprasi. The sequence continues at coordinate 115,959,903 of CM053742.1, forward strand.
TGCAGAGCAATAGTAATAAAAACTGTACATTACTGGTATCGAAACAGAGTAATGAATCAATGGAATAGAAGAGAAGACCCAGGAAAAAAAAACCAAACAAACAAAAAAACAAAACACCTGTGAAAACCTGATTTTTGACAAAGATGCCAAAACCATACAATGGGAAAAAAAGATAGCATCTTCAACAAATGGTGCTGTTATAACTGGAAGTCCACATGTAGAAAAATGCAAATAGAATCATATCTATCACCCTGCACAAAATTAAAGTCCAAGTGGATGAAAGATCTCGACATAAAACCAGAAACACTAAGGCTTTTAGAACAAAAATTGGGAAAGAGCCTGGAACTCAAAAGCACAGAAGTCACTTCCTGAACCAAAAGCTCAGGCTCTAAGATCTACAATTAATAAATGGGAGCTCGTGAAACTGAAAAACTTCTGTAAAGCAAAGGACATTGTCGAAAAACAAAACGACAGACTACTAACTGGTAAAAGAGCTTCAACAACCTTACATCCAATAGATTGCTAATATCCAGAATATATAAAGAACTCAAGAAATTAGACACCAGCAAACCAAATAATCCAATTAAAAATGAGGTTCATGTGTTTGCTTCTACTTCTGGATACCTCACTCAGGATGATCTTTTCTAGTTCCAATTGATTGTCTGCATATTTTATGATTTCCCTGTTTATAATTGAGGAGAATTCCGCTTTGTATATGGACCATAATTTCTGTACCCATTTTTCTCTCCAGGGACATCTAGGTTGTTTCCAGATTCTGATTCTGGCTATTATGATTAAATAAGTTATGAGCATAGCTGAGCAAATGTCCTTGTTGTATGCTTGAGCATTTTTTAGACATATGCCCAGAAGTGGTATAGCTGGATCATGAGGTAGCACTATTCCTAATTTTCTGAGAAAGTTCCATATTGATTTCCAAAGTGGTTGTACAAGTTAACATTCCCTCCAGCATTGGAGGAGAGTTCTACTCTCTCAAATCTCCCAAATATCTCTCATGTTTGCCCTTCTGAATGAGGTTTCAGTATCTGCCACCAATGTAATACAGCTAATATCTACTTATAAGTGAGTATATACCATATGTGTCTTCTTCTGGGATACCTCACTCAGGTTGATCTTTTCTAATTCCACCCAACTGCATATAAATTTCATGATTTTCTTGCTTTTAATTGCTGAATAGTATATCACTGTGTAAATGTACCAAAATTTCTGTATACATTCCTCAGTTGAGGGACACATGGTAAGTAGTCATAAGTGGATATTAGACATATAATATAGGATAAACATACTCAAATCTGTACACCTAAAGAAGCTAAGCAAACCTTATTCAGAAATGCAAACAGGGTAGAAATCAGAACAGGGAGAAAACAGAGAACAGGACAGGAGCCTTCCACAGAAGGCCTTTGAAAGACTCTACCCATCAGAGTATTGAAACAGATGCTGAGACGTATAGGCAAATTTTGGGCAGAGTGCAAGAAATCTTATGAAAGAAATGGTGGAGAGAAAGACTTGGAAAGACAGTAACTCCACAAGGAGAGAAACAGAACCAAAAATTCTGGGCCCCATGAATCTCTTTCTCAGACTGATACTCCAGGGAAGGACCATGCATAAAGATAACCTAAAACTCTGCACAGATGTAGCCCATGACAGCACAGACTCCAACTAGGTTCTCTAGTAAGGGGAACAAAGTAATTCTCTGACATGAACTCAGCAATTATGTTCATCATTGAGTTTAAAACATCTTTATACATTCATATTTATTTTATCTTGTTATCATGTTGTAAATGGTAAACAGAAAATTTTTTTTTATTTTGAGTGTTTTATTTAACAAATGCAGATTTGGAAATCATTATTTAAAGAAGCAATGCTGAAATAATCATGTTGAGGAATATGCATGTTTTTAATGATTATCTCTACAAGAAATAATATCATTATTTACAGTTCTAAACTTCATAAGTTTATAAATATTGAAATGACAATACATTTTCTAAAGCATTTATTGCTCATATATGACGAATAAAACATTTTTCTAAAATAAAGCACTTTTTCTAACTGTACTGCACAACTTAATTATTGATAACTCTGATATATGATTATGGAAATATGCTCAATTATGTGGTCAAAGGAATATTTTCTCATATTTTCACTTAACATTTGTTAGAATAATAAATTAAAACGATTTTTATTTGGCAATACCTTTCTTCTATGTTATATGAATAGATGAAAGACAGTGTGATCATTTGGAAGACAAAGAGAATACTAATATTTTTACTTTTGGAAAATGATGATTTCTTTTTTTTTTTTTTTGAGACATGATTTTTTCTGTGGAGCCTTGGTTGCCCTGTACTCACTTTATAGACCAGTATAGCCTTGAAGTCACAGAGTTCTGCCTGTCTCAGCCTCTCCCAGTGCTGAGATTGCAGGCATCCACCACTGTGCCTGGCTGATTTTTAATTTTTCTTCAGGGAAATATAGAGTAAAGGATAGTTATAACATTTTCACTTACCATTTTATTATAAAGATGACTTTTCAAGTAAATATATTTTGTTACATTAACTTCAACAAAATGTACAAAATATTTTAATTTAAATTTAAATTTGTTATGATCAAAGATAAAGTTTATTGTAGATATGTGGGAAAGCCTAGCTAGGGCCAGACATTTCTTGCAGAGGCCAGAGTTGTCATGACCATGAACCAAGCTGGGAAAGATGGAGAGAAAGGGAGAGATGGGAAATAAGTATAACAGCCAGGAGGCCAAAGTGAGAAAGAATTGCTAATTTAAATGTAATTTTCCTAAATCTTTTTTTCATTTTTAAATTTTTTATTATTAATTACATTTTATTCACTCTGTATCCTGGGTGAATCCTGCTCCTTCATTCCCTCCCAATCTCACCCTCCATCCCTCCTCTATGCCCTGCACTTTTCCAAGTCCACTAAGAGGGGAGGACCTCCTCCCCTTTCATATGACCCTGGTTTATCAGGTCTCTTCAGGATTGGCTGCAAAGTCCTCCTCTGTGGCCTAGGAGGGCTACTCCTCCCTTGCTGGGTGGGGATGTCAAAGAGCCCACCATTGACTTCATGTCATAAATAGTCCCTATTTCCCTTACTAGGGTACCCACTTCAATACTGAGCTACCATGGGCTACAGGCAAGCAGAAGTTCTAGGTTACATCCACCCATGGTCCTTGGTTTGAGAAACAGTCTCATATAAGACCCCTGTGCCCAGATATATTTGGTCTTTGTGGAACTCCTATACTGTCCAATCATATTAACTCCAAATTCTTTCATATGATTCCTTGACATCTGCCAAAGGTTTGGTTATGAGTCTCAGTTTCTGCTTTGATACACTGCTAGGTAGAGTCTTTCAGAGACCCACTGTGGTAGGACCCTGTCCTGTTGCTTGTTTTCTCTTACATCCCATTTGTCTTTCTAAGTGAGGATTGATCATCTTGCCCAGGGTCCTCTTTTTTGTTTATATGTATATAGGTTTCAGTATGTTTATCATGTCTTAGAAGTCTAAATAAGTGAGCATATACCATATGTGTCTTTCTCCTTCTGGGATACCTCATTCAGAATGATATTTTCTAGATCCCACCATTTGCCTGCAAATTTCATGATTTCCTCGTTTTTAATTGCTCAGTAGTATTCCATTGTGTAATAGTACCATACATTCTGTATCCATTCCTCTACTGAGGGACATCTGGGTTGTTTCCAGGTTCTGGCTATTACAAATAAAGCTGCTACGAACATAGTTGAGCAAATGCCTTTATTGTGTACTTGAAAAACTTTTGTATATATGCTCAGGAGTGGTATAGCTGGGTCTTGAGGAAGTACTATTCCAAGTTGTCTGAGAAAGCTCCAGATTGATTTCCAAAGGGGCTGTAGCAGTTTAGATTGCCACCAGCAATGGAGGAAGGTTCCCCTTTCTCCACAAACTCACCAGCATGTGTTGACACTTGAGATTTTTTTAATGTAATTTATTTTTATATCAATCACAGGTAAGGTACTTTGCATCCCAGGTGTAGCCCCCTTCAACTCTCCCCATCCCTCCCTCATCTCTTCCCCGCCCACACCAAGTCAACCCATGGGAGAGGACCTCCTCCCCTTCCATCCTACCCCAGATCATCTTGTATCCTCAGGGCTGGCTGCAATGTCCTCCCATAGGATCTAGCCAGGCTGTTACTCCCTGGCATGGATGGGAGAGGGTCAAATAGACAGCCATCGAGTTCATGACTGAAACAGTCCCTGTTCCCCTTACTAGGGTATTAAGTTGGACACCGAACTTTCATGGGCCACATCTGAGCAGGGGTTCTAGGCCATATCCATATATGGTTCTTGGTTGGAGAAACTGTCTCATATGAGACCCCTGTGTCCTGCTCAGTTTGGTCTTTGTGGAGCTCTTGTTCTCCCCAAGTCTTACAAAGTTCCCCTATTTTTAATATTACTTCCCGCCCTCTGCCGAAGTCTTGGTTGTAAGTCTCAATAACTGCTTTGATACATTGCTATAGTGATTCTTTCATAGGCCATCTTTGGTATGCTCCTGTCCTGTTGCTTGTTTTCTCCTCCATTCAATGTCCATCCCATTTGTTCATCTAAAGGAGCATTGATCATCCCATCCTGGGTCCTTCATCTTGTGTATCTTCCCTAGGTGTGTAGATTTCAGCATGTACTTCCTATCCTATAGGTCTATATAAGTGAGTATATATCATATGTTTCTGCTTTTGGGATACCTCCCTTAGGATGATCGTTTCCAGGTCCCACCATTTGCCTGTGAATTTCATGATTTCTTTGTTTTTAATTGCTGAGTAGTATTCAATAGTGTAAAAGTACCATAATTTCTGTATCCATTCCTCAAATGAGGGACCACTGGGTTGTTTCCAGGTTCTGGCTATTATCAATAAAGCAGCTATGCACATAGTTGAGCAAATGTGCTTGTTGTGTACTTTAGCATCTTTTGGACATATGCCTAAAAGTGGTATAGGTATTCCTAATTGTCTAGGAAAGCACCAAATTGATTTCCAGAGTGGTTGTTCAAGTTTGCATTCCCACCAGCAATGGAGGAGGGTTCCTCTTTCTCCACAACCTCTCCAGCATGTGTTGTCACTAGAGTTTTTGATCATAGCCATTCTGGTGGGTGTAAGGTGAAATCTCAGGGTCATTTTGATTTGCATCTCCATGATGGCTAAGTACAATGAGCATTTCTTTAAGTGTTTTTCTGCCATTCTATAGTCCTCTACAGTCAGTTCTCTTTTTAGCTCCATACCACATTTTTTAATTGGATGACTTGATTTCTTGCTTTTTAACTTCTTGAGTTCTTTATATATACTGGATATTAGCCCTCTGTCAGAAGTAGGATTGGTAATGATCCTTTCCCAGTCTGTAGGCTGTTGTTTTGTTTTGATGACAGTATCTTTTGCTTTATAGAAGCTTTTCAGCTTCATGTGGTCCCATTTATTGACAGTTGATCTTAACGCCTGTGCTGTTGGTGTTCTATTCAGGAAGTAGTCTCCTGTGCCAATGAGTTCTAGGGTCTTCCCCACTTTTTCTTCTAACCAGTTTAGTGTGTTTCATTTTATGTTGAGGTCTTTGATCCACCTGGACTTTAGCTTTGTGCAAGGTGATAAATATGGATCTATTTTCATTTTTCTGATTACAGATATCTAGTTGGACCAGCACCATTTGTTGAAGATGCTGTCTTTTTCCTTTGAATGGTTTTGGCTTCTTGGTCAAAAATCAAGTTTCCATGGGTGTGTGGGTTCATTTCTGGGTCTTCTATTTGGTGCCATTGATCCACTATTCTGTTTCGATGCCAATACCATGCAGTTTTTATTACTGTTGTTCTGTAGTATAGCTTGAGGTCAGGGATGGAGATACCTCTAGATGATCTGTTGTTGTAGAGGATTGTTTTGGAGATTCTGGGTTTTTTGTTTCTCCATATGAAGTTGAACATTTTTCTTTCAAAGTCTGTGAAGAATTGTGAAGGTATTTTGATGGGAATTGCATTGAATCTGTAGATTGCTTTTGGCAATTTGGTCATTTTCACTATGTTAATCCTACCAATCCATGACCATGGGAGGTCTTTCCACCTTCTAATATCTTCTTCAATTTCTTTCTTCAGACATTTGAAGTTTTTTCATATAATTCTTTCACTTGCTTGGTTAGAGTCACCCCAAGGTACTTTATGTTATTAGTGGCTATTGTGAAGGGTGTTTTTCCCTAATTTCTTTCTCGGCCCTTTTGTCATTGGTGTAGAGGATGGCTTGTGATTTTTTTGAGTTGATTTTATATCCAGCCACTTTACTAAAGGTGTTTATCAGTTTAAGGAGTTCTCTGGTTGAATTTTTGGGGTCACTCATGTATAGTTACGTATCATCTGCTAATAGGGATACTTTGACTTCTTCTTCTCCAATTTGTATCCCCTTGATCTCCTTTAGTTATCTTATTGCTCTAGCTCGGAGTTCAAGTACTAGGTTGAAGATATATGGAGACAATGGGCAGCCTTGTCTAGTCCCTGATTTCAGAGGGATTGATTTTAGCTTCTGTCCATTGAGTTTGATGTTAGCTGTTGGCTTGCTGTATATTGCCTTTACTATGTTTAGTTATGTGCCTTATATCCCTAATCTCTCCGGAACTTTAAACATAAATGGTTGTTGGATTTTGTCAAATGCTTTTTCGACATCAAGGGAGATGATCATGTGGTTTTTCTCCTTCAGTTTGTTTGTATGGTGGATCACATTGATGGATTTGTGTATAATGAACCACCCTTGCATGCCTGGGATGAAGCCTCCTTGGTCATGGTGGATGATATCTTTTATGTATTCTTGGATTCGGTTTGCAAGTATTTTATTGAGTATTTTTCATCAATGTTCATAAGAGAGATAGGTCTAAAGTTCTCTTTTTTTGTTGGATTTTTGTGTTGTTTTGGTATCAAGGTGATTGTGGCTTCATAGAAAGAGTTCAGTAATTTTCCTTCTATTTCTATTTTGTGGAACACTTTATAGAGAATTGGTGTTAGGACTTCTTTGAAGGTCTGGTAGAATTCTGCACTAAAACCATCTGGCCCAGGGCTTTTTTTGTAGGGAGGCTGTTGATGACTTCTTCTATTTCCTTGGGGGATATAGGTCTATTCAATCTTCCTATTTTATCTTGGCTTAATTTAGATAGGTGGAGTCTCTCAAGAAAAATGTCCATTTCATTTAGATTTTCAAAATTTGTGGCATATATGTTTTTGTAGTAAGAACTTATGATTGTTTGGATTTCCTCATTGTTTGTTGTTATGTCGCCCTTTTCATTTCTGATTTTGCTGACTTGTACCATTTCTCTCTGCCTTTTTGTTAGTTTGGCTTGGAGCTTGTCTATCTTGTTGATTTTCTCAAAGAACCAGCTCTTGATTTCATTGATTCTTTGAATAGTTTTATTCATTTCTAATTGAATGTTCTCAGCCCTGAGTTCGATTATTTCCAGCCATCTGCTCTTGTTGAGTGTATCTGCTTCTTTTTTTTTTCCTAGAGCTTTCAGTTGGCTCATTCATTTGCTTGTATGAGATGTTTCAAATTTCTTCTTGAAGGTACTTAGTGCTATGAATTTTCCTCTTAGCACTGCTTTCATTGTGTACCATAAGTTTGGGCATGTTGTGCTTTCATTTTCATTGAATTCTAGGAAGTCTTTAATTTCCTTCTTAATTTCTTCCCTAACCAAGCTGTCCTTGAGTAGCAAGTTGTTCAGTTTCCATGTATGTGCAGGCTGTTTGCTATTTCAATTGTTGTTGAGGTCCAGCTTTAGGATGTGATGGTCAGATAGGATGCAAGGCATTATTTCAATCTTCCTGTATCTGCTGAAGTTTGCTTTGTGACCAACTATATGGTCTATTTTGGAGAAGGTTCCATGAGGTGCTGAAAAGAAGGTATACTCTTTTGATCTAGGGTGAAAATTTCTGTACAGATCTATTAGGTCCATTTGATGTAGGGTGTCTGTGAGTGCCCTTGTTTGTTTGTTTTGCTTCTGACTGGATGATCTGTCCCTTGGTGAGAGTGGAGTGTTGAAGTCTCCCACTATTATTGTGTTGGTTTCAATGTGTGATTTCAGTTTTAGTAATGTTTGATTTACATATGAGGTGGTCTTCTATTTGGGGCATAAATGTTGAAAATTGTGATGTCCTCCTCTTGGAATTTTCCTTTGATGAGAAGGAAGTGCCCCTCCTCATCATTCTTGGTTAACTTTGGTTGAAAGTCTATTTTATTAAATACTAGCATTGCTACTCCGGCTTGTTTTCTGGGTCCATTTTCTTGGAAAATGGTTTTCCAGCCCTTTACTCTGAGGTAGTGTTTATCTTTGTTGCATAGGTGTGTTTCTTGGATGCAGCAGAATGTTGGATCCTGTTTCTGCAGCCAACTGTTAGTCTGTATCTTTTTATTGGAGAGTTGAGTCCATTGATGTTGATAGAAAATTGACCAATGACTGTTATTTCCTTTTATTGTGGAGTTGGTTGTCGTAATGTGATTATTGCTTTTTTGTTGTTGTTGTCGTTGGGAAAGTTCATAAGTTGACTTCTGGGCATTTGTTTATATATAATCAAGGAGCTGTTTGTGCTTAAAGGTTGAAATTCAGACTGGAACTGTCAATCTCTTGTGTCAGGAGTATTCTTCAAAAAGATAAGGGAGTTCCAGTGGTTGATAGTGTGTGTTGTTACCTCAGTTGAACTCTGTTGTGGGTTCTGTGTGCCCGGCTTCTTGCTCTGTGCTAGAAGCTGTGATTACTGCAGGCTGGTTACCCCTCTGTTCTGGAAGCTTGACTCCTCACTCTGTGGTAGAGTCTGAGTGTCTCGGTTTGAGATGTCAGCTGGGGTGCTGCTCTGGTCAGGAGGCTCCAAGCTCTGACTGGGCCTTGCTGCTAAGGGCTCTCCTCTGGACTGGAGACTTGGCGCCTCCTTCTGGGCCAGGGGCTGTGCACCACGGTCTAAGATGGTATTTGGGGGCACACACATGGTCTGGAGTGGTTGCAGGTGTTGCCGAGCAGTGTGTACCCGCTGTATGCAGGCAGGTCTGAAATGGTACCTGGGGCCTTCTCAGTCTGGTGTGGTTGCTGGTGGAGCTGAGCGGTGTGTGTCCGTTGGATGCAGTCCGGTTGGAAACGGTATCCTAGGCCCTCTCATTCTGGCCCGTCAACAAACACACTGACAGAGGTGGTTGCAGGCAGAACTGAGTGGTATGCGCCTGCTGTATGCAGGCCGGTAGAAAGGGTACCCGGGGCCTTCTCAGTCTGGCCCAGAGACAGTGTGAACCAGTCTGGTATGGCGGCTGTGGGCGCCCAGTGTGGCTGCTTGTTCAGATCAGGGCTATGCGCAGCTGGTCAGCTGGAGTTTTTTTCCGGGGAATAACTGGGTGTCCCTAGGATTTTCCCACTTGATTTCCTCACCATAGGAGTTCCGCTCACTTGGAAAACACCAATGCTGGTGTTTTAGGTCCCAGAGTTCAGTCTCCTGGTCACTGCATTGTTACTGCTGTCCTACTCCTCAGACAGTGTCCTCTCCTGGCAGCCATCTTGGATTGCCTCCCTTGAGTTTTTGATCTTAGCCATTTTGATGGGTATAAGATGAAGTCTCAGGGCCATTTTGATTTGCCCTCTGATGGCTAAGGATATTGAGCATCTCCTTAAGTGTTTCTCTGTCATTTTATACTCCCCTACAGAGAGTTCTCTGTTTGGCTTCATACCCCATTTTTAATTGGATTGCTACATTTATTGCTTTTTAACTTCCTCAATTCATAATATATCCTAGATATCAGCCCTCTCTCAGATATAGGTTTGGTGAAGATCCTTTCCCAGTATGAAGGTTGTTGTTTTGTTCTGACAACAGTGTCTTTTGCTTTACAGAAACTTTTCAGTTTCATGAAGTCCCATTTATTAATTATTTCTCTTAGAGACTGTACTGTTGGTGTTCTGTTCAGGAAGTTGTCTCCTGTGCCAATGAATTCTAGGCTCTTGCCGTATTTTGCTTCTAACCAATTTAGAGTATCAGGTATTATGTTGAGATCTTTGATCCACTTGGGCTTTAGTTTCGTTAAAGGGTGATAAATATGGATCTATTTTCATTTTTCTGAATGTAGACATCCACTTGGAGCAGCATCATTTGTGAAGATGCTGTCTTTTTTCCATTGAATGGTTTTGGCATCTTTGTCAAAAATCAATTACTCATAGGTGTGCAGGTTTATTTTTGGGTCTTCTATTCGGTTTCATTGATCCTCCTTTCTGTTTCTATGCCAATACCATGTGGTTTTTATTACTATTGCTCTGTAGTACAGCTTAAGATCAGGGATGGAGATACCTCCAGATGATCTGTTGTTGTACAGGATTGTTTTGGCGATTCTGGGTTTTTTGTTTCTCCATATGAAGTTGAGAATCTTTCTTTCAAGGTTTCTAAAGAATTCTGTTGGTATTTTGATGAGAATGGCATTGTATCTGTAAGTTGCTTTTGGCAGGATGGCCATTTTCACTATGCTAATCCTACCAATCCATGAGCACCTGATATTTTTCCATCTTCTGATGTCTTCTTCAATTACATTCTTCAGAGACTTGAAGTTTTTTTTCAAGAAAGTTTTTCACTTGCTTGGTAAGAGTCACACCAAGGTACTTTATGTTATTAGTGGCTATTGTGAAGGGTATTGTTTCCCTGATTTCTTTCTCAGCAATTTTGTCTTTGGTGTACAGGAGGGCTTGTGATTTTTTTGAGTTGATTTTGTGTCCGGCCACTTTACTGAAGGTGTTTATCAGATGAAGGTATTCTCTGGTTGAATTTTTGGTGTCAGTCATGTATACTATCATATCATCTGCAAATAGTGACACTTTGACCTCTTTCTTTGTGATTTGTATCCCCTTGATCTCCTTTAGTTTCCTTATTGCTTTAGCTAAGACTTCAAGTACTATGTTTAAGAGGTATGGAGAGAGTGGGCAGCCTTGCCTTGTCCCTGATTTCTTTCTCTCCATTGAGTTTGATGTTGGCTATATACTTGCTGTATATTGCCTTTACTATGTTTAACTATATGCCTTGTAGCCCTGATCTCTCCATGACTTTAAACATGAATGGGTGTTGGATTTTGTCAACTGCTTTTTCGGCCACTAAGGAGATGATCATGTGGTTTTCCTCATTCAGTTTGTTCATGTGGTGGATTACATTGACGGACTTCTGTATGTTAAACCACCCTTGCATGCCTGGGATGAAGCCTACTTAGTCATGGTGGATGATTTCTTTGATGTGTTTTGGATTCGGTTTGCAACTATTTTATTGAGTTTTTTTGCATCAATGTTCATAAGAGAGATAGGTCTGAAATTCTCTTTTTTGGGTGGGGGTGTCTGTGTGGTTTATGTATCAAGGTGACTGTGGCTTCATAGAATGAGTTTGGTAATGTTCTTTCTGCTTCTATTTTGTGGAATAGTTTAAAGAGAATTTGAGATACCCCTTCTTGGAAGGTCTGGTAGAATTCTGCACTTAATCCATCTTGTCCAGGGTGTTTTTTTTTTTTTTTTTTTTTGGAAGGGAAACTGTTTCTGACTTCTTTTATTTCCTTGGGGGATAGAGGTCTATTCAATCTTTCTACCTGAGCTTGACTTAGTCTTGGTAGATGGATTCTATTAAGAAAATTGTCCATTTCTTTTAGATTTTCAAGTTTTGTGGCATATAGGCTTTTGTAGTATGACCTAATGATTGTTTGGATTCCCTCAGAGTCTGTAGTTATGTCCCCTTTTTCATTTCTGATTTTGCTGATATGGACAGTTTCTCTCTGCCTTTTAATTAGTTTGGTTAATGGTTTGTCTATCTTGTTGATTTTTTCAAAGAACCAGCTCGTGGTTTCATTTATTCTTTGAAAAATTTTATTTGTTTCTAATTGATTGATTTCAACCCTAAGTTTGATTATTTCCAGCTGTCTGCTCCTCTTGGGTGTGTTTGCTTCTTTTTTATCTATGTCTTCCAGTTGGGCCATTAAGTTGCTTGTATGAAATGTCACACATTTCTTCTTGAAGGCACTCAGTGCTATGAATTTTCCTCTGAGCACTGCTTTCATTTTGTCCCATAAATTAGGGTATGCTGTACCTTCATTTTCATTGAATTCTAGGAAGTCTTTAATTTCTTTTTTTTTTATTATTTCTTCTTTAAGCCAGCTGTCATTGAGCAGCAAGTTGTTCAGTTTCTGTGTGCATGCAGGCTTTTTGCTGATTCCATTGTTGTTGAGGTTCAGCTTTAGTCCACTGTGGTCAGATAGAATACAGGGGATTATTTCAATCTTCTTGTATCTGTTGAGGTTTGCTTTGTGACCAACTATATGTTCCATTTTGGAGAAGGTTCCATGAGGTGCTGAAAAGAAGGTATATTCTTTTGAGTTTGGGTGAAAAGTTCTGTAGGTATCTATTAGGTCTATTTGATTTAGGACCTCTGTAAGTGTCTTTGTTTCCCTATGTGGCTTCTGACCAGATGATCTGTCCCTTGGTGAAAGTGAGGTGCTGAAGTCTCCCACTATTAAGGTGTTGGGATAGATGTGAGATTTAAGTTTTAAAAATGTTTCATTTATGAACATAGGCACTCTTGTATTTAGGGCATGGATGTTCAGAATTGTGATGTCCTCTTGGTTGATTTTTCCTTTGATGAGAAGATGAGAATGTAGTGTCCATCCTCCTCTTTTTTGATTACTTTTGTTTGAAAGTCTATTTTATTAGGTATTAGGATAGCTACCCTAGCTTGTTTTCTGGGTCCATTTGCTTGAAATCCATTTTTCCAGTCCTTTACTCTGAGGTAATGTTTATCTTTGTTGCAGAGATGCGTTTCTTAGATATAGCAGAATGTTGGATCCTGTTTCCGCACCCATGTTATTAGTCTGTGTCTTTTTATTGGAGAGTTGAGTCCATTTGTGTTGATAGATAAAAGTGACCAATGACTGGTATTTCCTTTTATTGTGTAGTTGGTGGTCTTACTGTGATACATTGCTTGTTTTCTTTTAATTTTGTTGGGATATTATCTGTATGCTATATTTTCTTAGGTGAAGTTGTTTTCATTGGATTGGAGTTTTCCTTCCAGTATCTTCTGTAGGGCTGGTTTGCTGTGTAGATATTGCATAAATTTAGTTTTGTCATGGAATGTTTTGTTTTCTCCATCTATGTTGATTGAGAGCTTTGCCAGGTATAGTAGTCTGGGTTGCCATTTGTGCTCTCTTAGAGTTTGCATGACACCTGCCCAGGCCCTTCTGGCTTTCATCGTTTCTGATGAGAAGTCTGGTGTGATTCTGATAGGTCTCCTTTTATATGTTACTTAGTCTTTTTCCCTTGCTGCTTTTAACATCTTTTCTTTTTTCTGTAGATTCAGTGTTTTGACTCTGATGTGACATGATGTGTTTCTTTTCTGGTGTTGTCTGTTTGGTGTTCTGTATGCCTGTTATATATTTATGTACATCTCTTTCTTTAAGTTGGGAAAGTTTTCTTCTATGATTTTCTTGAAAATATTTTCTGAACCTTGGAACCTGGAGCCTTCTTTTTCACCAATACCTATTATTCTTAGATTTTGTCTTTTCATGGCATCCTTTATTTCTTGGATATTTTGTGTTTGGGACTTTTCTAACTTTTCTTTTTCTTTGAGAGAAGTATCAATTTCTGTGAGTGTATCTTCAGCACCTGAGATTCTCTCTACCATCTGTTATATTCTGTTGGTGATGCTTACCTTTGTGGTTCCTGATCTTTTCTCTAAGTTCTCCAGCTCCAGGGGCTTCTCATTTTGTGTTTTCTTTATTGCTTCTAATTCTGTTTTCATGTCATCTGTTTGAATGTGGATTCCTGTCTCTCTACAATGGTCTCTATTTTTTGGTTCATTTCCTCTCTATATGACACTAATTGTATCTCTACTTGTACCTCCATTTGTTTGGTTATATTGTTATATTTGCCTGTGTTTCCTTAAGGATTTTGTTCATTTCCTCTTTCTTAGCCTCTACTTGATTAGCCAACTCATTGATAGGTTTATTCATTTCTTCTTTAACTGTCTGTATTTGTATAGTTATTGCTCTGAGAGATTTGGTTATTTCCTCTTTATGTGCCTCAAGTAATTGGGTAAGCATAGTTCTAAATTCATTTTCCTGGGCTTCCGATGAATTGGTGTACCCATCAATTTGGGAGGTTACTGGTGAAGCCATGATACTTTGATTTATGTTGGATGTGTACTTTTGCTGACCCCTTGCCATTGGCTTATCTATAACCTTCCCTGTTTGCTTCTGGATTCTGTAGTTCAGGTTGGTACTCTCTCTCTCCAGCGTGTGGACAGTTCTTCAGGAAGCTGAGAGAGGTCCTGCGGCCTCAGTGTGCGTGTCGGTGTTTCAGCTGTACCTGTGGGTACAAATTCCATAGGCGCAAGAGGGCATATGAAGGCACAAAAGGGCAGATGATGGCGCAGAAGGGAGATGCAGGTGCGCTTGTGTGTGGAAACGTGTGGAATTGTGCCTCGAGGGACAGAGAGAATGCTGAACCTTTCAGTGTGTGGGAAGGGCTCTGCCTTGCAGGCTTCTAGGTGGTTACTTCTGCATGTGCAGTAGATATAGCAGGCGCTGGTGATAGTTGAGGCACAATTTCCGGCGTTTTCTGCCTTAACTCCACTCTTGGACTAGCAGAGCAGGGGCTTCAATGTCCCAGTCCCAAGAGAGCCTCTGTTTCCCACAGTGTGTGTGTAGGTGGGAGGGGTCCGATGTCTGGCTGCTAGTTTAGAAGGTCCCTGGATCTGGGACTCTGCAGATAGTCAAGCAAGCACCCACTCTCAGGAAGGTCAGACTGGCAAGGAGCGGAGTATCCGGGCTCTCTATTCTCTGCTTTGGCCCTGCTTAGTCATAAGCAGGAGGACTGATGTGCTCTGCCAGCTCAGTGCTGCTGCAGCTGCTAGGTTAGCAAGTCCATCTGCAGCTGGAGACTGGGATGCCGTTCCAGATGCCTTCTGGGAAGTCCAGGGGGCTCTCCACTGTCCCAGGCCAGGCACCTGGGGTACCTAGTTTGTTTGGCAGGTCTGCTGAACTTTGGTGGCTAGTATTTGTCACTGAGGGTTTGGGCAGGCCAGTACAGTCACTGGCTGTGAGCCCCTGAAGAGTCAATATGGCCGCTAGCAGACCTGGGACACAGGGAGGATGGCGCTGCAGTTCAGGGACTCCAAGGGAGGTGCAGCTGGCACAGCTGGCTGAGGGGCCAGTAGCTCTGCCTCAGCCACTGCAATCCCCAGGCAGTGAGCTCTGTGCTGAGAATCTCAGTGAGCAGACTGTGCCGAGGGGAAGGGACACCTGAAAAAGGTAAATGCAGGGAGATCAAACCATCATCTCTCCTACCCCAAACAAGTCCAAGGGTGATCCAAGATCAAAGTTCTCACCTCATAGGATGATCCCTCTCGTTTAGAAAGCCTCACAGTCGTTCCCCTGGCTTCAGTTGTCCTTCCACTCACCAATTCCAGTGCAACAGCTCCTCTGCAACTCAGAGACTGTGTGTGCTCGACGCCATCTTGAAAAGCCTCCCTCCTAAATCTTTTTCATAAATTACTGACTAGGAAGTGTGTAAATGTTTTATATATATATCCATTTCAAACTCATATGACATACAGCTTTTCATTTGTTACTGTAGTAAACATGTTACTAATATGAATAAACTGTAATAATAAAATTAAAAATGAACGCTAGTCTTCAAGTGATTGTCATTTGATAGTTCATACTGAGAAGTGCTTTAGCTGCATTTTAAAAGTCATGTAGAATCTGAGTATCAATAGGACCTAACCACAGAAAACTGAACTCTGCTTCCCTTGGTGGCACTTTCTTTTCATCCTTTGTTTCATATATTCCTCTGTGTAAGCCTATTGAAAACAGTTGGGATTCATTAATAATTGGTGTACATGTGAACACTGCTATAAATGGTAATCAAAACAAGAACAGTCTGTCTTCAAATACACAGAGGAAAATCCAATAAATTTGACAGTGTAAGAGAGAACAGCTGTACATTTTATATCTTTCTCAATGATAAGAGAAAAAGCAAAAAAAAAAAAAAAAAAAGGAGGGGAGGAAAGAACCAGATTTGCATTTTTGTTAAAGAAATTCACTAAATCCTCACCATGCATGGTCTCATGGTCTTTGGTTGGAGTATCAGTCTGTGTAGGCCCACCTGTGCCCAGGGTTTTTGTTGTTGTTGTTTCGGCTTTGTTTATCTCCTTGTGGAGTTCCTGTCCCCTCCAGATCTTTCTATCTTCCCCTTTTTCCATAAGACTCCCTGTACACTGCCCAAAGTTTGATTAAGAGTCTCAGTGTCTGCTTTGGTATCCTGCTGGGTAATGTAAACAGAACAGAAAATTGCAGCCTACAGACTGGGAAAGGAGCTTCACCAACCCTACACTGACAGAGGGCTAATATAATTAATATCTAAATAACTCAAGAAGTTAAACAGTAACAAACCAAGTAATCAAATTAAAAAGAGCATTTCTTTAAGTCTTTCTTTGCCATTCAATATTCCTTTGTTGAAAATTCTCTGTTTAGCTCTGTACCTCATTTTTTAATTCCTCAGTGGAGGAATGGATACAGAAATTGTGGCACAGCTACAAAATGAAATACTTCTCAGCTGTTAAAAACAGGGAAATCATGAAATGTGCAGGCAAATAGATGGAACTAGAATACATCAGGAAACCAAGAAAGAGAAAGATAGCCATGGTATACACTCATTTATAAGCAGATATTAGCCATACAATACAGGATAGCCATACTAAAAGCTACATACCTAAAGAAGGTTAACACTAAGGAAAACCCTAGAGAAGATGCTTAAATATCATTCAGAATGGTAATTAGGAAAGGAGAGAGGAAACATGTTGAGAGTCTACCATAGCGGTTTTCTGAAAGGCTCTACCCAACAGGATAAGGAAGTAGATGCTGAGACTCACAGCCAAAACTTTGGGGAGAGTACATGGAGCCTTGTGGAGGAAGACAGGGCGGTGGGAATAGAAGGACATGGAGGGGACAGGAGTCCTACAAGAGACCAACAAAGCTAAAAATATTTGAGCCCAGGGGTCCTACAGAGACTGAAGCACCAACTAAGGACCATGCATGGAGAGAACCTAGACCCCTTTGTTCAGATGTAACCCATGGGTAGCTCAGTCTCCATGTGGGTTCCTTAGTAAGGGGAGCAGGGGCTGCCTTTGTCATGAACTCAGTTGCATGCTCTTCGATTACTTGCCCCTGGCAATGTGGTCTTACCAGGCCATAGATGAAGAAGATCCAGGCTGTTCTGATGAGACTTGATAAGCTATGTGCAGATGGCAAAGGAAGAGAAATTTTGCTGGTTCTTTTCAGTGGACTAGGGGAAGGGAATGGGGGAAAGAGGGAGGGTGGGACAAGCAATAGTTGAGGGGGCTTCAGTATGGATATACAAGAAGAAATTGTGAAAAATTTAAATAAATATTAAATAATGGGATACAGAGTTAAATAGAGAATTCTCAATACAAGAATATTGAATGGCAGAGAAACACTTAAAGCCATGCTCAGTGTCCTTAGTCATCAGTGAAATGCAAATCAAATCAACTCTAACATTTCACCTTACACTCATCACAATGGCTAAGACTAAAAACTCAAGTGACAACATGTGCTCATGTGCTGGAGAGGATGTGGACATAGGGAACCCTCCTCCATTGCTGGTGGGAATGTAGACTTGTACAACCACTTTGGAAATCAATCTGACAATTTCTCAGAAAATTAAGAATAGTGCTATGTCAAGATCAGCTTTATCACTCCTAGGCATATACCCAAAAGATGCCTCACTGTTCGTTAAGGACATTTGCTTAAAGCAGCTTTATTTGTAATAGCCAGAATCTGGAAATACTAGATGTCCCTCAACTGAGGAATGAATACAGAAACTGTGGTACATTTACACAATGGAATACCACTCAGCAACTAAAAACAAGGAAATCATGAAATTTTAGGCAAATGGTGGGAACTAGAAAAGATCATCCTGAGTGAGGTATCCCAGAAGCAGAAAGACACACATGGTATATACTCACTTTAAAGTGGTTATTAGACATTTAATAAAAATCTATAGTCCTAAAGAAGTTAAACATTTATTAATTGTTCTGAATTTCTTAATGCATTCTGTTCAGAAAGTCATTTGCTCTGCCAATAAGTTTCATCCTATTCTATACTTTCTATTCTATTAACAGGTTATACAACAGTCTTATATTGAGGTCGTTGATCAATAGTAAGGTGAATTTTCTGAAGGGCTGTAGATATGGATATATTTTAATTCTTCTGCATGTAATGATCCATTTTGGCCAGGGCCATTTGTTGTTTCTTCTTCAGTGTGTCTTTTGGCTTCTTTGTGAAATATAACATGTCTGTAGGTGTGCAGAGTGATAGTCTTCAGTTTTATTCTGTGGGTCTGAATGTCATTTATTAGCTAATACCATAGTGTTTTTATTACCACAGTACTGTAATAGAACTTACAATCTGGGATGATGATACCTTCAGCAGTTAATTTTTATTTTATTTTTAATTTTTATTTTATTAATTACATTTTATTCACTTTGTATCCCAGCTGTTGCTCCTTTCTCCATGATCTCCTAATCCTACCCTCCCTCCCTCTTCATCTCCTATGTCTCTCCCCCAGTCCAATGATAGGGGAAGTCTTCCTCCCCTTCCATCTGACCATAGTCTGTCAGGTCTCATTAGGACTGGCTTCTTTGTATTCCTCTGTGGCTTAGCAAGGCTGCTCTCCTCTCAGGTAGAGGTAACCCAAGAGCCAGCCCATGAGTTCATGTCAGAGATGGTTCCTGGTCCTATTATTGGGGAACCTTCTTGAATACTGAGCTGCCTTGGGCTACTTCTGTGCAGGGATTCTGAGTTATCTCCATGCAAAGTCCTTGTTTGGAATATCTGTCTCACAAAAGACCCCTGTGCCAAGACTTTTTGGTTCTGTTGCTCTTTTTGTGGAGTTCCTGTTCCCTCCATGTCTTTCTATCTCCCCCTACTTTCATAAGATTCCCTCTACTCTGCCCAAAGTTTGGGTATGCATCTCAACAAATGTTTTGATACGCTGCTGGGTGAAGTCTTTCAGAGGTCTTCAGGGTAGTTTTACCTATCTTGTGTTTATGTGTGTTTGCATGTGTGTATATGTATGTTTCCATATAAAATGTAAGATTTTTAAAAATTGCTGTAAATAGTTGTATTAATTTTTTTTATTTGGTCAAAGATTTTGTGGGTGTGTTGTTTTTTTTTCTGCTCTTTACTATAAGACTAGTCTATCAGAGGATGTCCTCTTCAGTCTCCAAGCTCTCTGCTACTAGGAGTCTCTGCTTGAGTGCCCTTCATATCCTCCAGGAGCTTACCCTGACTTAGGTCTCCTGCTTGTCATGAAGATATTCCAACCCTCAGTTTCTCTTTTCTCTACAGGCCTTCTGACCTCTTGTCCTTGCTCTCCTCAGGTCTGATTTCCACCCTTTTATCTTTCTGTGCCCCTTCTTTTACCTTGTTTCTTCTCTTATGATATTAACTCTTTCTATTCTTTCTCATATTCTACATGAGATTTATGCATTCAATCTCATGCTAGGTGAGATTTGGGTCCTCCTTATTGCTTATGTATTTTGGGTCTGTGCCTCATAGTATGCTTATCTTGTATTATATGGCTAAAATTCATTTATAAATGAGTACATACCAAGTGTATCTTTCTGGGTCTGGGTTACCTCACTCAGGATGCTATTTTCTAGTTTCATTCTTTTGCCTGCAAATTTCGTGGTTTATTTGTTTTTAATAGCTGAGTAGTATTCCATTGTGTAAATATACAAATTCTTTCATCCATTCTGTGGTTGAGGAACTCCTCGGTTGTTTCCAGATTCTGACTGTTATGAATAAAGTTTCTATGAACATAGTTGAGCACATGTCCTTGTATAGAGTGTATTTTTGTTATATACCTGGATTTTGAGGCCCCAAATTTACCCTGTCTATGGGATGTGTAGGGATAAAGATAGAGTAGATAGCACAGAGATTGAGGGAATGCCTAGAGCATTCATGGCCATACCAAAGACCCACTCTAATAGAGAGTGGCAACCTCTGACACTGTCCTCTGAGGCTTTACCCAGAAGCACCTCAAAACAAAGGCTGAGACTCACCCAACATTGGTTGATGAATAGGAGACTTGGAGAATAGCAGGAAGAAAGAGAAAAAGGCCCTAGAATTGACAGGATCTCCACAAGACAACACGGCCAACTAACAAGGGCCCAGAGGGGTTGGCTGAGACTCAGTTATGTACCAAGGACCATGCATGTAGCCCCCTAGAAAGATGTAACAGATAAGCAGCTTAGGCTTCAAGTGGGTACTTTAGTAAGGGAAGTGGAGACTGCATTGAACAGGGCCTCACTAGCTAGCATTTAGATGACTTTCCTTAGGTGAAATTTCTTTTACAGGCAACTAGATGAGCTTGGCTGGATGGGAAAGAGAGATCACCTTTTCTGGGCAAAAGGGAAGGAGGTAGAAGGGAGGGAGGGTAGAACTGCTAAGGAAGGAGAGAAGGGGCTACAAGGATGTAAACTGAATACAATAAATAAATGAGAAAAAAAACAAAAAAAAGATGGAGATTGCATTGATTTTGTAGGTTTTTTTGGTAGGATGGTAATGTTCCAATATTAATTCTACATATCATTGAAATATGAGGGATCTTTTCATTTTCTTAAGACTCACACGGTATATACTCACTTACAAGTGGATACTATGCATATAAGATCGGATAAACATACTAAAATCTGTATACCTAAAGAAGCTAAACAAGAAGGATGACCCAGGGAAAGATGTTCAATCCTCACTTAGAAAGATAAATGGGATGGACATTGGAAGTAGGAGAAAACAAGAAACAGGACAAGACTGTACCTGACAGTGTATTAAAGCAGATGTTGAAACTCATAACCAAAACTTGGGCTGAATGCAGGGAATCATATGAAAGAAGGGGGGGGGGAGGTTAGTGTGACCTGGAGATGACAGGAGCTCCACAAGGAACAAATATATCTGGGCACAGGGGTCTTTTCTGAGACTGATTCTCCAACCAAGGATCATGCATTGAGATAACCTAAAACCCCTGCTCAGATGTAGCCCAGGGCAGCTCAGTATCCAAGTTAGTTTCTCTAGTAAGGGAAACAGGGACTGTCTCTGACATGAACTCAGTGGCTGGCTGTTTCCCTCCGCCCCGGGGAGGAGCAGCCTTGCCAGGTCACAGAGGAAGACAATGCAGCCACTCTTGATGAGACCTGAAAAACTAGGGTCAGATGGAAGGGGAGGTGGACCCCCCCCATCAGTGGACTTAGAGAGGGGCAGGGAGGAGATGAGAGAAGAAGGGTGGGATTAGGAGGGAATGAGGGAGGGGGCTACAGCTGGGATACAAAGGGAATAACTGTAATTAATATAAATTATCTTTTAAATGTATTACAGGTTTTGTTTTTTTCATTGTATTATTTCTTTATTTATATTTTTATTAATTATAGTTTATTCATTTTGAATCCCCCTGTAGATCACTTCCTTCTCCCCTCACAACCCCACCCTCCTTCGCCCTTCTCCACCCATGTCCCTCTCCAAGTCCACTGATAGGGAAGATCCTCCGCTCCTTTCTTCTGATCCTAGTCTATCAGGTCTCATCAGGACTGGCTGCATTATCTTCCTCTGTGGCCTGGTAAGGCTGCTTCCCCCCTCAGGGGGAGGTGATCAAAGAGCAGGCCAATCAGTTGATATCAGAGACAGTAGTCCCTGTTCCCATTACTATGGAACCTACTTGGACACGGAAATGCCATGGACTACATCCGCGCATGGGTTCTAAGTTATCTCCTTGAATGGTACTTGGTTGGAGTATCAGTCTCAGAAAAGACCCTTGTGCCCAGATTTTTTTGTTGTTGTTGTTATGTTGCTCTCCTTGTAGAGCTCCCGTGATCTCCAGGTCTTACTATTTCCCCCGTCTTTCATAAGATTCCCTACACTCTGCCCAAAGTTTGGTTATGAGTCTCAGCATCTGCTTTGATACACTGCTAAGTAGAGTTTTTCAGATGCCCTCTGTGCAGGCTCCTGTCCTGTTTCCTTTTTTCTCCCTCGTCTGATGTCTGTCCCATTTGCCTTTCTGAGTGAGGTTTGATCATCTCATTCTGGGTATTCATTCTTGCTTAGCTATTTTAGGTGTACAGCTTTTATTATGTTTATCCTATATTATATGTCAAATATCTGCTTATAAGTTGATTATATTCCATGTGTATCTGTCTGCATCTGGGATACCTCAATCAGGATGGTATTTTCTAAATCCAACCATTTGCCTACAGATTTCATGATTTCCTTGTTTTTAATTGCTGAGTAGTATTCCATTGTGTAAATGTTCCACAATTTCTGAATCTGGGGGACATCTGGGTTGTTTACAGGTTCTGGCTATTACATATAAAGCTGGTAGAAATATGGTTGAGCAATCACCTTGACTGTGTGTTTAAGCATATTTTGGATATATGCTTAGGAGTGGTATAGCTGGGTCTTAAGGAAACACTGTTCCTAATTATCTGAGAAAGGACCTGATCAAATGTTGTTGTACAAGTTTACATTCCCACCAGAAATGGAGGAAGGTTCCCATTTCTTCACATCCTCTCCAGCATATATTGTCACTTGAGTTTTTATCTTAGCCTTTCTCATGTGTGTAAGCTGAAATCTCAGGGTCGTTTTGATCAACATTTCCTTGATGACTGAGGACTTTGAGCATTTCTTTGTTTCTCTTCCATTCAATATTCCTTTGTTGATATTTCTCTGTTTAGCTCTGTACCCCATGTTTCAATTGGATAACTTGATTTCTTACTTTTTAACTTCTTGAGTCATTTATATATTCTGGATATCAGCCCTATATAAGATATAGGATTGGTTAAGATCCTTTCCCAGTCTATATGCTTTGTTACGTTCTGATAACAGTGTCCTTTGCTTTACAGAATCTTTTCAATTTTGTGTGGTCCCATTTATTTATATTTGATCTTAGAGCCTGTGCTGTTGCTCTTCTGTTCAGGAAAATGTCTCCTTTGCAATTGAGTGCAAGGCTCTTCCCCACTGTTTCTTGTAACATTGTGTGTGTGTGTGTGTGTGTGTGTGTGTGTGTGTGTGTGTTTGTGTGAGTGTCTGCTTTTATGTTTTGGTCTTTGGTCCAAGTCTTCTCTTGGACTTTACTTTTGCGCATAATGCTGAATATGGATGTCCTTGCATTTTTCTACATGTAGATATCCAGTTAGACCAGCACAATTTGTTGAAAATACCACTTTTTTCCCATTTTATGATTTTGATTTCTTTGTCAAAAATTAAGTGTCAGTAGTTGTGTGGGTTCATTTTTGGGTGTCTTATTAGATTTCATTGAACCACCATTCCCTTTCTATACAATTAACCTGAAGTTTTTATTACTGTTCCACTGTAGTACAGCTTGAGATCAAGGATGGGGATATCTCCAAATGATATGTTGTTGCAAATGATTCTTTTGGCAGTTCTGTTTTTTTTGTTTGTTTGTTTGTTTGTTTCATATGAAGTTGAGAATTTTTCTTCCAAGGTTTCTAAAGAATTCTGTTGGTATTTTGATGGTAATAGCGTTTAATCTGTAGATTGCTATTGAAAGGATGGCCATTTCCTCTATGTTAATCCTATCAATCCATGAGCATGTGAGATCTTTCCATCTTCTGATATCTTCTTCAATTCCTTTCTTTAGAGACTTGAAGTTTCCTTCAAACAGGTCTTTCACTTGCTTTATTAGAGTCACACCAAGGTACTTTATGTTATTTGTGGCTATTGTGAAGGGTGTAGTTTCCCTAAATTTTTTCTCAGCCCTTTTGTCTTTTGTATACAGGAGGGCTACTGCTTTTCTTTTCTTTTCTTTTTTGAAGTAATTTATATCCAGCCACTTTACTGAAAGTGTTTATTAGCTGAAGGACCTTTCTTGTTGAATTTTTGGTGTCACTTTTGTATACTATCATATCATCTGCAAATAGTGATACTTTGACCTCTTCTGCTCCAAATTGTATCCCCTTGATCTCCTTTAGTTTTCTTACTTCTATAGATAGGACTTCAAGTACTATTTTGAAGAGATATGGAGAGAGTGGTCAGGCTTGCCTTGTCCCTATGGCCTTACCACACTGAATGTGACTAATCTCTTCTGATTCTATGATTTCTTGAAAACATTTTCTGGACTTTGGTGCCTGGAATCTTCCTTTTTGTGTGTTCTTATTGTTCTCAATTTTCTTCTTTTCATGGTTTCTCAGATTTCTTGTCTATTTTGTGTTTGGAACTTTTCTGAATTTACTTGTTTTTTTTTTTGTTTTTGTTTTTGTTTTTTTTTTTTGTTTTTTGAGAGAGAGAGAGAGATGTATCATTTTCTGCAGTTGTATCTTCAGTGCCTGATATTCTCTCTCCTATCTCTTGTATTCTATTGGTGATGCTTACCTTTTTGTTTCCTGATCTTTTCTCTAAGTTTTCCAGCTCCAGGGTTTTCTCTGTTTGTGTTTTCTTTATTGTTTCTAATTGTTTTTTCAAGTCTTGCACCATTTATTTCATCTGTTTGAATGTATATTCATGTCTTTCCATGATAGCCTCTATTTTTTTGTTGCTTGTTTCCTGTCTGTATGCCTCTTCTTGTGCCTCTATTTTATTTGGCTATATTTGTCTATATTTCTCTGAGAGCTTTGTTCATTTCTTCTTTATGTGCCTCTAAGATCTGGATAAGCATAGATTTGATATCATTTACTTATATTTTAATTGAATCAAAATATCCATTGATTTTGGGGGTTGCTGGTGAAGCAATGATGTATTGATTTTTGTTGTATATGTTCTTATGCCTGCCTCTAGCAGGGGATGTGTTCTTTAGCAGACTTCTAGCCATCTGCTTCTAGATAACCTTTGCTCTTTGTTCCTGGAGTCTGTGCTTCAGACTATGTCCGTCTATCTCTGGTGCATGCAGTATTCTTCAGGAAGATGACAGTGGTCCACAGGTTTGAGAATGGATGTTGGTGTTTCAGCTGTACCTGTGGGAGAAAGGTTGCAGGCACATGTGTGTAAGCATGTTGTGTGCACTGACGTACAGGAGGCTTAAGCTTGTAGGTGCGTGGAAGGGTGGAACTTAAGCTTAGCACTGGGTACTGGAGCCATTTTTGGGCACAAGGTACATGTGCAGGTGCCTTGAATACCTCATTGGGCTACAGGACTCCTGTACTCTTCTCATGCTATTCACATCTGTCTGGGCTCCAGGAATTGTTTGCCTGGACTCTACCGGTAGACACTCAGAACATGGCCTTCAATGTTGAGATAGCGGTTGCAAACATCCTTATGTTGCCCACAGTGTGTATATGGATGAGAGAAATCTGATGTCTATGTGCTAGCTTAAAGTGACCCTGGATCTGGGGCTCTGCATGCACTCACTTGAAGGTGCATTCATTTGTTTGCAGGTCTAATCAGAAAGGATAGGTTTTCCCCCCGTTTTTGTTTCTCAGATTTGGGCCTACAAGGAAAAAATGAAAGTATAGCTCAGTGGTACTCACTGCTTGTCTGCTATGCAAGGAGACCAGTACTTGGGACAGCAACCTTTGCCATCTCAGTCACAGAACAAGGAGGCTCCTGCTTTTGGCAGCTGCTGCTTAAAACAGCTGCAGACTTAGGAGGCCTGTACTTCAGTTGCCTCTGCAGTCTCTGTCAATGAGCATGGTGCCTTGTGCTTGAGGCAACCACTTCTGCTTCTGCTGAGCATGGAAGCTTCTGCTTGGGGCAAGGGAAAATACAGGGGTATCTAATATTCACCACTCTCAGGTTCCAGGGACATCCATGGGTGATCTGGACAAAAACTGTCCCAGATCAGGGTTTGTCCCCTCTTGCCCAGGAAGCCTCAATGTCAATGTTCTGGCTTCAGGTGCCCCTCCAGTTACTAATTTCAGGCTCTCACTTTCACTACATGTAAAGTGAAAACGTTTCTGTATTGTGGGTGAGACTCTAAACTTGGGCAGCCACTCTCACAGTTCTGTAAACACCTTCTGGGTACTAGAGGCTCCTGTTTCCAAATTTGGAAGAACACATTCAACATCCTGTGGACACCTTCCTGGTTGCAGCAGCTAGTGGCACTCACTCTCACTTCCCAGTAGAGGAGATACATTCAGGTACTGTGGGGCAGCACTGCTCT
The DNA here is from genome assembly GCA_028658305.1 of Pachyuromys duprasi. Lineage (NCBI taxonomy): Eukaryota > Metazoa > Chordata > Mammalia > Rodentia > Muridae > Pachyuromys > Pachyuromys duprasi. Next base: position 115,986,089 of record CM053742.1, read on the forward strand.
TCTTCTGCTGCTCACTTCTTGCCTGGTTTACCCAGGTCAGAAACACCCAGCCCAGCACAGACAGTGCTTGTGGGATACTGTAAAATCTCTAGTCAAAGAGAAGGATCTGACAGTGCTAAAACAGCATGGCTCACATAGGCCAGACTCAGTAAGTCCAGCATATACAGAGAACCCAGTAGATTTGAGCTAGGCACCTGACCCACGTTCCATTGTCCTCCTCCACAAGAAGGCCTGTGGGGAACTGAAGCAGCTCCAGGGTCAGAGATCTTTCTGCCTGCTCCTAAGCAGCCTAGCCCTCCTAGTCCACTCGGGTCAGAAACAAGGCAGCCAGCAGAGCCATTGAACTCAGCATAGCTGAACCAGTTCTGGGATCCAAATGTTATCTTCCTCCTTCTTAAGGAAGTCTGCTGGACGCTGGAGCAGCTCTAGACCCAGAGATCTTCCCACCTGTGTCCTAGCTACCCAGGTCAAAAACAGTGAGCTAGTAGAGACAGTGAATCCAGGGGAGATAACTCAAGATTCCAGATATAGGTGAATCCAGGCTGCTGTACAGGAATAAAGAATAATCAGTGAAAGCTGCAGACAACAAGATGCCTAGAGATTAGTATAAGAATACAGACAGCAAAAACCAGGACATCATGGCTTCATCAGAATCTCTGAAAACAGAACAAATAGTGCATTGCAGCTGAAACACAGGAAAATAATCTGAATCTATAATTATGCAGTTATTCAAGGCACAAAAAGAGGAAATGAACAAAAAATAGAGGCAATCAAGGACAGACAGGAATCCACATTCAAAAAAATGAAGGAAATGTGCAAGTTATGAACGCAGAATTAGAATCAATAAAGAAAACACAAACAGAGAAAACTGTGGATTTGGAGAACTTAGAGATCAGGAACCACAAAGGTAAGCATCATTAATAAAATACAAGAGATAGAAGAGAGAATCTCTGGTGTTGAAGTTACAATTGCAGAAATTGATACATCACTCAAAGAAAAAAATATTGGAAAAGTTACAAATATAAAACTTCCAAGAAATCAAGGACACTGTGAAAAGAAGAAAGCTAAGATGAAAAAGAAGACTACAGGCTCCAAGGCCCAGAAAATATTTTCAAGAAAATCATAGAAAAAAATTTCCTCAACCTTAAGAAAGCAATGCCCATAAACATGCACGAGGCTAACAGAACACCAAATTGACTAGACCAGAAAATAAGCTTCTCCTGACACATAAACATCAAAACACTAAATATACAGAACAAAGAAAAATATTAAAAGTGGAAAGAGAAAAATGACAAGCAACATGTAAAAGCAAAAATCAGAATCTCACCAGACTTTTCAACAGACTGTGAAAGCCAGAAGTGCCTGGATATGATGCAGAAGCTTAAAGATCACAGATGCCAACCCAGACTACTATATACAGCAAAACTTTAAATCAGCATAGAGGGAGAAAACAAAAATATTCCACAACATAACTAAATTTAAACAATATATACACAGAAATCCAGCCCTACAGAAGATAGTAGGAGGAAAACTTCAACCGAAAATCAACTACACACAGGAAAACACACGATAAAGACGCCATCACATCAAATAAGTAAAAGAAAACAAAGACACAAACACAAAATCATCATCAACACCAAATAAAAAGGAACTAGCATTTATTAGTCACCAGTATCTATTAACATCAAGCACTGACCTCTCCAATAAAAAGACAGAAACTAACAAAATGGTTGAGGAAATAGGATCTAACATTCTACTATATCCAAGAAACACATCTGCAACAAAGATAAACACTACCTTAGATAAAAGGGCTGGAAAAAGGATGTTAAAGCAAACAGACAGAGAAAATAAGCTGAAAAATCCATCCTAATATCTAATAAATTAGACTTTCAAACAAAATTAATCAAAAGAGATGGAGAGGGACACGTCATTCTCATCAAAAGAAACGTGCACCAGGAGGACACCACAACCATAAACATTTGTGCACCAAACACAAGGGCTCCTGCATTTATAAAAGAAACATTATTATAGCTTAAACCATACATTGATCCCAACACCTTAATAGTGAGAGATTCCAACACCCTCCTCTCGACAAAGGATAGATCTTTGAGACAGAAACTAAACAGAGAAATAATAAAAATTACAGAGGCATTAAATCAAATGGACGTAATAGATGTCTACAGAACATTTCACCCAAACATAAAAGTTTATACCTTCTTCTCAGCACCTCATGGAACCTTCTCCAAAATTGAACATATAGTCAGACACAAAATAAGCCTCAACAGATACAAGAGGATAGAAATAATCCCTTGTATCATATCAGAACACCATACTATAAAACTAGACCTCAACAATACCAGAAATAACAATAAGCCTGCAAGCACATGGAAACTAACAACTCTCTACTCAATGACATCTGGTTCATGGAGGAAATAAAGAAAGAAATTAAAGACTTCCTAGAACTTAATGAAAATGAAGGTACATCTATCTTACCCTAACTTATGGGACACAATGAAAGCAATGCTAAGAGGAAAGTTCATAGCACAAAGTGCCTTCAGAAAGAAATACTAGGCATCTCATACAATGGACTTAAGGGTGCTCCTGAAAGCACTACAAACAAACAAACAAACAAAAAAGGAAGCAGACACACCCAATAGGAGTACAATGTTGGAAATAATCAAACTCAGGGCTGAAATCAATACATGAGAATCAAAGAGAACAATTCAAAGAATTAAGAAACTAACAGCTGGTTCTTTGAGAAAATCAACACAATAGGAAAACCTTTAGATAAACTAATTAAAAGGCAGAGACACAATCATCAAAATCAGAAATGAAAAGGGGGGCATAAAAACAGACACTGAGGAAATCCAAGCAAAAGCCTACAAGCCATAAAATTTGAAAATGGAAATGAAATGGACAATTTTCTTGATCAAATTCACTTACTAAAGCTGAATCAAAACCAGGTAAATAAATTAATTGGCCTTATATCCCCTAAGGTACTAGAAGCCATAATCAAAAATCTCCAACCAAAAAATCCCAATACCAGATACTTTCAGTACATAATTCTTACAGAATTTCAAAGAGCTATCACCAATATTTTTCAAACTATTCCACAAAATAGAAACAGAAGGTGCATTGCCAAACTAATATGAGGAGAGAAAACTTCAAACCAATCTCTCTTATGAACTTTGACACATAAATACTCAGTAAAATACTAGAAAACCAAATGCAAAAACACATTAAAGATATCATCCACCATAACCAATAAGCTTCATCCCAGGCATGCAAGGGTGGATCAACTTACAAAAATCCATCAATGTAATCTACCATATAAACAAACTTAAAGAAAGAAGTGCATGATCATCTCCTTAGATTCTGAAAAAGCATTTGAAAAAATTCAACATCTATGCATGTTTAAGGGTTTGGAGAGACCAGAGATACAAGGCACATACCTAAACATAGTTAAAGCAATATACATTAAGCATAGAGCTAACAACAAACTAAATGTAGAGCAACTTAAATCAATCCCTTTGAAATCAGGGAGAAGGCAAGGCTGCCCACTCTCTCCTTATCTCTTCAACATAGTTCTTGAAGTCCAAGCTAGAGCAATAAAACAACTGAAATGAAAGGGATATAAATCAGAAAGGAAGAAGTCAAGTTGCAGATATTGTGATAGTATATATGAATGACCCCCCAAAATATACCAACAAACTCTTTCAGCTGGGAAACACCTCCAGCATAGTGGCTGGATAGAAAATTATCTCAAAAAATTCTGATGCCCTCCTGTATACAAAAGAAAAATGGGCTGAGAAAAAAATTAAGGTAACAACACCCTTCAAAATAGCCACAAATAACATAAAATATCTTGGTGTAACTCTAACCAAGTAAGTCAAAGACTTGTATGAATTTTTTTTTCAATTTTCTGAGGAAAGAAATTAAGAAGATGTCACAATAAGGAAAGATATCCCATATTCATATTTTGGTACTGTTAACATAGCGAAAACAGCTATCCTACTAAAAGTAATCTACAAATTCAATGCAATTCCCATCAAAATACCAACAAAAGTTTTCACACACATTGAAAGAAAAATTCTAAATTTCATATGGAAAAAAACAACCAACCAACCAAACAAACAAACAAACCAGAATAACTAAAACAATCCTGTACAATAGAAAATCTTCTGGAGGTACATCCACCTCAGAACTCAAGCTGTCCTATGGAACAACAGTAATGTAAATAGAATGGTACTGGAATAGAAACAGACTGGTGAACCAATGGAATTGAATCAAAAATCCGGAAATAAATCCTCACACCTATGCAAAATTATTTTTTGATGAAGAAGACAAAACAATATAATGGAAAAAAAAAGATAGCAACTTCAACAAATGGTGCTAGTCTAACTGGATGTCTACGCATTTAAAAATGCAAATAGACCCATATTTAACACCCTGTACAAAGTTAAAGTTCAAGTGGATCAAAGACCTCAACATAAAACCAGACACACTAAATTTGTTAGAAGAAAAAGAAGGGAAGAGCTTGACCTCATTGGCACAGGAGGCAACTTCCTGAATAGAACACCAACAGCACAGGCTCTACGATCAACAATCAATAAATAGGAACTCATGAAGCTAAAAATATTCTGTTAAGCAAAGGACACTGACATCAGAACAAAATGACAGCCAACAGAGTGGGAAGATCTTCACCAACCCTTCATTTGACAGAGGGATAATATCTAGAATGTATAAAGAACTGAAGAATTTAAACATCAACTAACCAAGTAATCAAATTTTAAAAATGGGGTAGAGAGATAAACAGAGAATTTTCATCAGAGAAATATCAAATGGCTGGGGAAATCCTAAAGAAAATCAAAACATCCTTAGTCATTCGGGAAATGCAAATCAAAATGGCCCAGAGATTTCACCTCACACCCATTAGAATGGTTAAGATAAAAATCTCAAGGGTTAATGCATGCTGGCGGGGATGTTGAGAAAGGAGAACCCTCCTCCATTGATAGTGGGAATGTAACTTCTTGCAGTCACACTGCAAATCAATCTGGCTCTTCCTCATAGAATTAAGAGTAGTGCTACCACAAGATCCAGCTATATAACTGGATATAGATTCATACCCAAAAGATGTCCCACCATTCAATAAGGACATTTGCTCAACCTTGTTTGTAGCATCTCTATTCATAATAGCCAGAATCTGGAAATAACCTATCTGTCCCACAATGGAAGAATAGATACAGAAAATTTGGTACATTGACACAATGGACTACTACTCAACAATTAAAAACCAGGAAACCATGAAATTTGCATGCAATGTGGGAACTAGAAAAGACCATCTTGATTTAGGTAACCCAGAAGCAGAAAGACATGTATGATATATACTCACATATAATCATATAATTTAGGATAAACATACTGAAATCTATAGTCCTAAAGAAGCGAAACAGCCAGGAGGACCCTAGGGAAGATGCTTAATCCTTATTCAAAAGGGCAAACAGGATTGACATCAGAAGTAGAAGACAAGGAAGAGGACAGGAATCTTCCACAGAGGACCTCTGAAAGGCTGTACCAAGACTCATAGCCAAACTTTGGGAAGACTACTAGAATCCTTATGGAAGAAAAGGGAGATAGTAGACCTGGAGGGGACAGGAACTCCACAAGGAGAACAGAGCCAAAATAGGTGGGCACAGGGTGGCTTGCAGAGACCAATTCTCCAACTAATACCATGCACAGAGATGACCTAGACCCAAAGGAAAGCCTTTGACTGCTCAGTTTCCAATGGGGTTCCCTAATAAGGGATACAGGTACTGTCTCTGACAGGAACACAGTAGCAGGCATTCCTCTGTAGGCAGGCGTTTCACTGTTCATCTTCCACTGTAGGGTGCAGCCTTGTCAGGCCACAGAGGAAGATGATGCAGCCAGCCTTGATGAAACCTGAAAAGCTAGGATCAGATAGAAGGGGAGGAGGTACTCCCCTACCAAGAGATTAGGGAAAGGCCATAGGGGGAGAAGCCAGAAGGTGGGTGGGACTGGGAGGAGATGAAGAAGGGTGCTGAAATGGGGATACAAATTGAATACTTTGCAATAAATAAATATATAAATAAATTTAAAATTTAAAATGTCACGCCTTTATTAAAGATAATACTTTTGCAGTGTGTACATTTTCTATTGTTTTTGAAGTCTTAATTTCTCTTTTCTGTTTTTGCTTTTGTTGTTATTTGTTGCTTTTGTTGTTGGTGGTGTATGTGTGTGTTTGTATGTGTGTGTGAGAGAGAAATAGAGAGAGAGTGGGTGTGCACATTTAAACAGACACCTATGATTAGTGTTGGGAATATTGCTTAGTTTTTCTTTCGCCTTACTTAAAAACAGAAAGAAAAGGAACATCAGTGCCTCAAAGATTTAATTTTAACAGTGTGACATCAAGATTGGAATTAATTTTTCTTTTGTAGGTATTTTTTTCATATTAGAGGCAATAAGAAAGGTGATGGATAGACATCCAAGTACATAGGATTTTATCTTGTTACTGCACATGAAATATTACTGTTTTCTGAGAGTAGAAAATACTGTGGAGAGAAGTATTTGATTCATTCTAGAAGAAATATATGCAGTTTATAGACTATTATATACAGAAAATGACTTATTAGTCATTCAGTTTTTGTGTTTGCATAGTTAATTAAATAATATCCCAAATTGTGTGTGGAACTCTTAAAAATTTAAATGCCTTAGTCATCAACTAACTTTTTAATATCTGCAAAATAAAGCTCCAAGTTTTGTTAAATCTCAGCTAAACAATTAGTGATATTTTTTCCTTCAGTGTTAAAACATTGGACTGCCACTCTAATTTTATCACTGCCATTTAAAATATGAGATTTGTGTAGGCCTGACGGTGCATGACTTTAAATCCAACATGCTAGATATAAGGACAGGTGAATCTCTGTGAGTATGATGCCAGCATGATCTACATATTATTTCTACACAAACCAGTGCTACATAGTAAAGCCTTTCTGAAAAAGCGGCATACTCGGGGATATAGTCCTTTAGTTAAGAGCATTTACTGCTCTTACAGAGGACTGGAGTTCAATTTCTAACATACCAACTGTAAGGTTTACTATCGTCTGTAACTTTAGCAGTATTGCCTTCTTCTGGCAACTACATGAACACTCTTGTACACTCAAAAAATAATAAAACAAAAATAATAATAAAATAGAAAATTTGGGGAATACAAACAACAAAATACTTTTATGTAAGCCAAAAAATTAAGAGAGTAAAACAATGTGCTACAATTATCAGAAAGAACATTATTTGTTGGGAATTTTGACACAAAGGGTATATCAGCTCTATCTTGGTGACATTGAGGCATTGGAAAATTCATTCTTTTAGGAAAGGTATCAGCATTTCTCATTTATGGGCTGTTATTGTTATAGCCATGCATTGACCCACAACTAGGAATGCCTTAAAGTTCAGTTTTCTATGTAGACTATACACTGAAGTGAAGATTTATAAGAAACTTTATATTCACATGAGAAAACTGTCTACATTTTTTGCAGATGAGTTGAAGGTAGACATAAATTCTCTAAATTTATTGCATTATTTAGTTTAGTTTAGTGACAATTATTATGGTGTTTAATATTATTTGGACGTCAGATGGTGTCTAAATTTACATGATGTCATTTTTTGACTACTTACATAATTCACTAATTTTTTGTTTTTACTTCTTTATTCTTGACTGCATTTAATTAATTTTTATTTTCTTTGATATTAACTATGTTTTTGTGTTACATGATTCTTCACTTTATGCTTTTATTATATATTTTATGTTAATACATATAGTTAAGTGATACTATATCATTTCATGTAAATTATACCAAAACTAAAATACTGATAATTTATTTTTCTCCTGCTAGTTTTCCTGTAATAATGATCAAAGTTTTATATTAAATAGTTGCTCAGTCTTAAAATCTCAGCACGTAGGATACTGAAGTAGTAGAATAATTTCTCTAAGTTTGATGTTAACCTGGACTACATCATTAGGCTTAAGGCATTTTGACCTAGAGTGAGTCATTGGTTATATGACTATAGTCATTATTATATACATATTTATTTCTAAAGATGTGCAATAATACTTATATTTATGGACATGGTGACTATTTTGTGTTAATTTATTTGTATATACCAAGATTTCATCTTCAAAACATTTATGTTTATACAGAACTATTTTCTTTACTGTCTTGAATTTCTAAGTTAAAATCTCTTCTTACTCATAATTTTGTTCATTTATTTGATACATTAATTCCTTACCTGTTAAATGTCTTTGCCTTCCCTCCTTCTTCCCTTCCTTTCTTCGTTTATTTTTTCTGACACAGAGTTTCTCTGTTTAGCCTGGCTGTTTTATAATTTGCTCTATAGACCAGGCTAGCCTCAAACTTAGAGATCTGTCTATGTCTGCCTCCCAAATGATGGGATTAAATGTGTGTATCACCACTGCCCACCTAACAGGTTTATTAAAGACTGGTCAGTGAGTAAATGTGCTTGCTACCAAACCTGAGCATCAGAGGTTTAGATCTGCATAGTAAAGGTACTTGAAATCAAGCCTTACCATCAGAGGGGTAGACTCACATGGCAAAGGGGTGTTTTTCTCTAATATGCATACCCCATACCCATCCAGATAATAAGTCAATGAATGCAAATAATGTTTTCTCTTTGTCATTATTTTGTACAGTTTAGGTGGATGAAGATGTGCTTTGATATAGGTGTTTTTTTTGTTGGTGTTTTAGTTGTATTTTATTTCTTGTGCCTAGTTATGATAAAAGTTGCCTTAATCATATTTATCAATTTTATTTTTTAATTTTTCCTTTTATTGTCTTCCAAAAAATTTGTACTTTTACTTATTATTGCTGACTAAACTCCAAAAGAAATATTATTTCTTCATTCATACCACAGATCTTACTATTTTTTTTTACCTTTGTAAGTATTATTTTTTAGTAGTTTTCAAATTCTTTTTCCTTTCATGTCTTAAAATTTTATAGTGGGAATGAAACACACAGCATCAATATAGAAGCCAGGTCTCTTTGTAGTGACCTACCCTTTCTCATCTTGATAAATATTGTTGATTTGATTTCACGTAAAATTTTATTGTTTCCTCATTCTCAATTCTGTCTTGAATCTACATTCACTTTAACCAAATTTATTCTGGCTACATTTTAAAAAGTTAATATGAGTAAATATTCATTGGGAAAGTTGATGAGTTCCACTGTGACTTTTCCATGGAAGAATATCATATAATTTGAGCAAATTTACTCTCCTGCACTACTTACTTTACTCACCTAATCTCCTCCAAATATACCAGTTATACATAATTGAACACAGAGTCCACATTTGAAGGAGAGGAAAAAGTGTCATATTTGTCTTTCTAAGACTGTGTTTTAGTTTCATATGAGTATGTCCAGTTCCATATACTTATTTTGTGAATGACACATTGTGGTTATGACTGAATAAAACTTCATTTTGTATATATCCCACATTTTCTTTACTCATTTATTTTTTAATGGCTGATCATGTAACTTTGGTATTATATGTAGTGGTATAATGAATGTTAGTGTGCATTTCTGCATAGCATAATGCACAAATTATTTTAGATATATTCCCAGGAATAGCATAGCTGAGCCGTAAGGTAACTATTTTTAGTTTTCTGTGAGATAATAGCTTGATTATATTGACTAAAACTTTTATCCCCTTTGTCATTTCTTCTTAGTTGATTCTGTCCATTTTATACTTCGTATATTTCTTACATCTTTAAATGCATGACTTTCAAATTTTTAATTGGGTTTAAAATATAAGCTATTTTCTCATGTTGGACACCATATACTTTTGTGTTCAAGTTGTTAAAACATAATATTTTTCTCGATATTAAATATTCAAAATATTGAATTTTTATTACAATTTATTCACTTTTTATCCCCCCATGCAGTTCGCTTCTTTGTCTCCTCTCAGTTCCTTTCTTTTCTCTCCATATGCCCTTTCCCTAGTACCTTGATAGAGGAAGAAATTCTCCTCTTATATTTGATCCTAGCTTGCCAGGCAGTAGAGGAAGATGATGCAGCCCACCTTGATGAGACCTGATACGGTAGGATCAATCATTCAAATCTTAGTCCTCAATGTATCAGTATATAAAACTGGGATATCTTGGAATAATACGGTAGAGACCTCATGATTATATTAGTTTTCTGAAAAAAAATTACAAAAGACCTTGTTTGCTTTACTTTCTTCTTCCATGTGAGGACATCTGAAGAAGAGTTCTCACTTCAAATAGCCTGTATTCAGTCTCATACCCAGCTCTGTAGGAAAACATCTATAGCAGCTTTCCCTGCCCCTCTGTTCCCATCTCCTGTGGATCCCACAGTTCCCATCTCCTGTGGATCCCACAGATCTTCCTCTCATAACCTCCCTACACACTAATCACTTTACCTCAGGCCCCAACTCCATCAGACACCCCATTGCTAATTCACAAGCCAATACCAACCAAAAACAAACAAAAAACCAAACAAACTGACTAACAGACAAACAAACAAGCAGATAGGTAGGCTTAGTGCAGATTCACACCTCTTTTTCTGCTTCACCAGATAAAATTCCTCTACTCTCATTTCTAGCCCTGTAGCAGAAAAAGTGCTTCAGTCTCCCTTTCTTCTCTGACTCCATCACCAGTTGATCACATCCCATTATTCAAATCTACATAAGTAGCTGGTATTCAGTGGAAACACACAAAATTAGGAAGTCAGGTAAACAGGTAATCCAACTGAAGATCTCCACGACTCCTTTTTCCCCTACAAATCCAATTCAGGTCTTCTATCTAGCTCTGCCCTTTTACTCCCCCACCATATCTCCATCCCCTCTTATATTTCCACCCCTAACTTGTTGCTTTATCCCAGCCCCCAACTTCAGTAGATATCCCCTGCTAACACACAGGCCATGACTGCCTGAAAACCATGTATACGACCTGCAGATCTTCTCTTCTCCCTCTGTTTCCCCAGATCCAATACTTCAGTCTCTTCACCAGTTCAGCAGGAGAACACTTTGGCAGATTTTCCTGTCATCCTGTTTCTATCTCCTTTGGATCCCTTCTAACCACCCTGTCCCTACCCATTGCTTTGACCCAGGCCGCAGTCCCAGAATGCACCATCTGATAATTCAATATCTCTTTTATTAGGGCAACAGACAGGCAGAAGGTGGATCCATACCACCTCTATCGCTTTTCCAGATCTTACTCTTCTACCCCAGTCTCATTTGAAGCTCTGTAGCAAAAAAAGTATACTGTGGTCTCCCTTTCTTTAATGGACCCTTTCTCAATGAATCGCAAAGATCTTCTCATTCAATCTGCTTCCTTCCAACTCCTCACATTATCTCAGCATACAACAGGAGCATGTATACCCAGTAAATACCTCAGCTGAACAAAGTAGATAAACAAGAAACACACAGGAGGGTGGGAGGGAATGAGGGAGGGGGCTACGCATGGGATGCTAAAAACCTAACCTGTGATTGATATAAAAATAAATAAATTTATCAAATAAATAAATAAATAAAGTAAAAAAAATAAAAAATGATAGAAGAAATGGATACATCAGTCAAAGAAAATATTAAATGTAAAAAAAAATCCTTATACAAAGCATCCAGGAAAGTTGGAAAAGTAGGAAAAGACTAAATATAAAAATAATATGAATAAAGGAAGGAGAAGAAATCCAGTTCAATGTCCCAGAAAATGTTTTCAACAAATCATAGAAGAAATAAGTTTCTAACCTAAAAAAAAAAAAAATGGTGCCAATCAAGGTACAAGAAGCACATAAAGTACAAAATAGACTGGACCAGAAAAGAAAGTCACTTCACCACATAATAATCAAAACTAAATATATAGAACAAGGAAATAATTTTAAAATACGCAAGTAACACATAAAGGTGGGCCTATTAGATGCCAGCCAAGGCTACTATACTGAGAAAAACTTTGTCACCATTGGTGGAAAAAATTGTGTTTCATGATAAAGATAAAGTTAAATTTAAACAATATTTGTTCACAAAAATAGACCAACAGAAGGTGCTTAAAGGAAAACTCCAACCTAAGATTAACTACACCCAAGAAAACACAGAGAATAAATCACAGACTAGTAAAATCAAAGGAAGGGAAACCCCTGCTCCCCCACACCACTACCACCACCACCATCAACAAAAACAAAGTAACAGAAATAAACAGTTGTTGCTCATTGATATCTCTCAATAACAGTGGTCTCAAGTCCCCAGTAAAAGATATAGCCTAACAGAATAAATTTGAAAACAGGATACATCCTTCTGTTGCAACCAAGAAGTATACCTCAACATCAAAAATAGACATTGCCTCAGTGAAAGGGTTGAAAATTTTATTTTAAACAAATGGACTTAAGAAGCAAGCTAGTATATAGCTTTTTAAAATAATATCATACACCATTAGAAACGACATCATGATATTTACAGGAAAATGGATGGAATTAGAAAAGAATCTCCCTGAAAGAGGTAACCCAGACCCAGAAATATATAGTATGTATTCACTTATATGTGGACATTTTCCATTAAATAAATGACAATAAACCCTTCAGCATGTAGATGTAA